>OZ017740.1:146669795-146772295 GCA_963969285.1 Odontomyia ornata | reverse complement strand
CGCTCTATCTGTCTTCTTGGCAGAAAATAAATAATGAAAATGAAAGGGTTAAAAATCGAATAAAATGAGTAACACGATATTTAACTCGACTGCTACTTAAATAGGCGCAAGAAATTTTTAAATCCAGGCTAAAGATACACTATACCATGCCTTGAATCTACCGACATGAGCAGAAACCGCCAAGCATACGAGTACATACTAGTACAACTTCAACCACTACCAATTGGGCTTTATCCATCCCCTTACATCGTCTGCTTGAATCGAAGATAACAAACATTACTGCGCTGTAATATACACAAAGAACTCCTCAAAATGGCACACAACATCGTATCATTAATCTGCTGCTTCGCTAAGCTTATGGAGAAAGGTGAGGCTAATAATGCTTAGTACCTGACAACAGCAAGTTGCGCCGCGCCGGCATGACGATAATACTCGTACGTTTTGGTGGTACTTTTACGATCTCCTCTGCGTTCCCTGTACTCCCTCAAACGACCATTATAGGCTCCGAGCCTTTTGTATTGAATTATAAATTTATAAATACGATGTCAAGAGTATGAACGGTGTGAACCTCTCGAAAGGGTGGTTGTATTTGAACTTGCACAACAATCTTCTGCCGCTCGCTGTTTTCTGTTTTCAAGGTGTCATGTTCCCGCAGGCTTTTTGCCGTAATGAACTACATTTTCATTAAGTAACGCATTTGATGGAGTAATAAGAAATTATTCAAGTAAGATTTGAACGGTTTAAGGTGCGATAAAAATGGGGAAAAACCTGGGAGTCGCGCGTAAATTGAATTTCTTAAATTGGCATTTGTGGTTGTTCTCTAGGCGAGAGGAAACTTGAAACTTTTTAATTTTTTTTATGAATATTTTATGTTGGCAAGCTTGTAGTGAATAAATTGAAAAATGTATTCAAGGGTAGTATGATAGGTAATGTTTAGATAAGAAGCTTTATCTGCAAATTTCGCTTAAAAGAAGGGAAACTACTCTCGCTCAATTAATGGGATTCATCAAAATTAACTTTCTTCGCTTTAGGATAGCTTAAGCGTTCTCCTAATCCACAACGCACTTTTTAGGGTTTTGTACTAAAATACAAAACCCTATTGCAATCACGACCTGTGTCCGTCTGTCCGTCCGTCCGTCTGTATGTCACAGCACTTTTTCTCCGAAACTATAGAAGCTACCGCCATGAAACTTTGTGGAAAGGTCAGAAGTGGTGACCTCTTGAAAGTTCAAGGGTGGAAAAATTTTTCAAAGGGTTTAAGGGGGGTCTCCCCGTATAGGGAGGTGAGCCCTCAAAAAAAAATTTTCACCATTGGTAGTCGAGTAGGGTGTCATTGGAAAGGTCTCAATGTGATCTTTTCAAAACAAGTCTTCAAATTGCCTTGTGAGTACCGAGGGGGGCAGGGGAAGGGGAAATGTACGAACTTTTCGCGTACCCCCCCCTCGCGATTGGAAACCTTCCATCCGAAAAATCTGAAAAAAATCATGAATGTAGGCCTTAATGAGTACAACAACAACAAATACATGAGAAGTAAAAATTCACTCAAGTTTGTTAGTAATAGTATGATTTATCGATTTTATGTTTTCTTGAATAAAATCCAAACGGTACCCTTAAATTCAATAAAATTTAGCAAACAGATGACTTTCTATAAGATTGATCTTTTCTGAAAGTTTCATAAAGATCGAATGGTATTTAATGAAGTTATAGCGATTTGAATTTTCCTGTATTACTATGGAACAATATGCCCTGTACTACTATGGAAACATATGGCTATGGAGCCATATGCGCTTTTTATCGATTTAGACACTACAGCTTTGCTAGGATTTGCATGAAAATTTCAGGAATGATAGGTATCATGAAAATGAGTACATACAATTGAAACAAGTCGAAGAGGCAGGAGAGAGCTCCTAGCAAAAGGGCTTTGTAACCATTCTAGGATTCGAAAAAATAGGCCATGAATCGATGATTACAGTACAGAGGAGTGGGCCCTGAAAAAAATTTCATGAAAGGTAGCCGATATGAATATCAACTGAAAGTTCTCTATGAGAGCTTTTCAAAACAGTTCTTAAACTGACAGTTTTTGCTGCAGTGGGGGCACAGGGGGGAATACATGAAAAATGTGTTTCTAAAAAATCTGGAAAAATTATCAAGGGAGATATCTATGGGTATAAGTAAAACAAATACCTCAGAAGTCACAATTCTTTCAACTTTGTTAATAATAGTATGATCCTCGAATTTCACATTTTCTCCAATAAAATCGTCTTTGACATGTTTCTTGATTTTATTCGTTGCTGGTTACTGCATTTTGTAAGTTGAGTACAAAACCCTTCTGACATGAGCATAGGTCTGTCTACCCAACTTGTTTCAATTGTAATTGAATGCCAGTCACCTGTACAATCTGTAAATTGAATTCAAACACTCGCAGCGTAATTAAAACATAAAAACAGTAAATTAAAACACTTCCTCTACATGCAGCGTACACAAATGTATCGAAATACAATAGAAAAGAATCAGATTATCATTTAAGACACATGAGGTATTCGTCACAGTAATGTTTTTCCTTTCGTTCCGTTCGTTGCTTTTTTGGACTGTTTGTCTGTTTCTGTGCAAAGTGAAGACAAAACCGTTGTTAATAAAACAGAGCAACTAGATTATAAAATTGTTTGGATGCAAAAGAATGTGTTCAATGCTCCTATTACACGATATTACGCCCGGCTACAAACATTTCCACATATATGCTGCAAAAATGGCAGAATGATGTCCCTATCTGAGTATGACATCAATTTATTCTATAGAGTAGAGCACCAACCGGCAAATTCTAACCGAACGAAAAAATTAAAGAACCATGAACTTATGTTGTGATGTTTCATGATATGTATTGGGTAGCTGTTAACATATGGCGTTGAACCGAATTGAGTCATATGAGTACAACATACTACACAGAACTCAACATAACGTAACGTTTCAGTGAGAATTTTCATGTAGCAATGACCCTAAAAAAGAAACTATGAATTGAAGAATGTCGCTTAATTCGATCTCATATGGCAAATATTGCATCGTGCAATCGAAAACTGATAGGGTCATATGTTGATGATGGTGCGGGTTGTCGTTATGACGGGAATGTTATATGAGAGCTCGTTGCGTTGATTTTGGAATGAGCCTCTTATATTGAATGTACTTGAATAACCCTTGATAGGCATAATAGAGGGAAATTTTAGGAACCAATTGGTTGATAGCAATGGCAAATTTTCATAACGTTTTATGGATTTACAAATAAAGAAAAGCGATGTTTTTAAATTTTATCGTTCGAGAATACATGATTATACCAGAATTAGCTTAGAACTCACAAGCAGAAAAAAAAATGAAATTTCAATTAAATACTGTCCTTGCGTACGATCAATAGCCATTTGAGGTGAGGCGGTTAGGTCAGAATCCTCCAGAGGCTAAAACTAAAAGTTCTTCGACTGATTCTACCAACACTACACTAACATGAAGCCAGGCATCGCAACGAGCTTTGGTGCCACAGGTCTGGTGAGGAGTCGAGCGATGCGATAGTAACTGAAAGTAGCCAGAGCACGCCGAAACATGAGTATATCGAGTAAATAACAATCGGAAATGCCAGATGGTCACCATGATTAAGGACCTTCCAGATTTTGTGCTTCTTAATATGCAGTAACTACGCAAAAACTGCTGCAAAGTCACTACTTATTCGACTGATGCAAGCAATAGGGACCCGATTGATGGTGAATGCGATAATCTTGTGTAACTAATTAGTGTTTCCTACCATATCATTGAACTATTCGTCAATGGACGCATCTTGTACGCTAAGTGTTTAGATGAACGCACAATGGAACGGTTCACCATCGTGGTGGCTCCCAAAGCTCCAACTTATAAGGAGTATGTAGTCCGAAAACCATTTTGAATCCCAACAGCAGTTAAGTATCCAATGAAAATTCTAGTTCAACTCAGAACGTGCAATCCAGTGTATAGCCCAGTCATATTAGGTAAAAAAAGGGGTCAACCTCGGAATGAAAGATAATAAGCTGCAAATTGGTATGAACCTTTGTTTTGTCATTCTAAATGTTGTCTCAAAAGTCACAATCGTTATCGTGTTCCCGTCTCAAGATATTCAAGGTCAAAGGTCACAAAAATCGGTTTTTCGCGAATATCTGGCTTCCTATCGGTTAAATGAGATTTGCATTTATTATAAAAGTTGTAGGCTATAAAATTCCCTACAACTTTTGTTTAAACTTTTTTTTCATACGACCAACCGTTTTGAAGGTAGAGCGCGAAGAGTGCACATCGTACAGTCATATACGGCCTAATGCAAGGTCAAGCGTGAGTTATGGTTATCAGTACGTTATAAAGTCAATTATTTACTTGGAAATTATAATTATTAAACAATGCCTATTATTTATGTACTAACTATTAATTATTTATATTTAATTAAAGTAGAACCTAAAGAATGGGGCTGGATGCTTGAAAATGAAATCCTGGAGCCCATACGAACGTTATTACCTCCAGCACCAGCCGAACTACTAAACGTAATATTTTGCAATTGCAAAAATGGTTGTGGTTCCCGCTGTGGATGCAGAAAATCAGGGCTACAATGTTCTTTAGCTTGCGGCCAGTGCAACGGACAAGCTTGCCTCAACGCTTCACTGTATCCAAGTAATCCCGATGAAGAAAATACATATGATCCCGATATTCTGGAAGGTTTGGAGATGAACATGACAGATAATGAGGATGATGACAATGAATCGAACATTTTTGAGCGACAAGAAGAAGAATTCATTGTCATCATCCTCATTATCTGTCATGTTCATCTCCAAACCTTCCAGAATATCGGGATCATATGTATTTTCTTCATCGGGATTACTTGGATACAGTGAAGCGTTGAGGCAAGCTTGTCCGTTGCACTGGCCGCAAGCTAAAGAACATTGTAGCCCTAATTTTCTGCATCCACAGCGGGAACCACAACCATTTTTGCAATTGCAAAATATTACGTTTAGTAGTTCGGCTGGTGCTGGAGGTAATAACGTTCGTATGGGCTCCAGGATTTCATTTTCAAGCATCCAGCCCCATTCTTTAGGTTCTACTTTAATTAAATATAAATAATTAATAGTTAGTACATAAATAATAGGCATTGTTTAATAATTATAATTTCCAAGTAAATAATTGACTTTATAACGTACTGATAACCAAAACTCACGCTTGACCTTGCATTAGGCCGTATATGACTGTACGATGTGCACTCTTCGCGCTCTACCTTCAAAACGGTTGGTCGTATGAAAAAAAAGTTTAAACAAAAGTTGTAGGGAATTTTATAGCCTACAACTTTTATAATAAATGCAAATCTCATTTAACCGATAGGAAGCCAGATATTCGCGAAAAACCGATTTTTGTGACCTTTGACCTTGAATATCTTGAGACGGGAACACGATAACGATTGTGACTTTTGAGACAACATTTAGAATGACAAAACAAAGGTTCATACCAATTTGCAGCTTATTATCTTTCATTCCGAGGTGAAAGCCCTAATATGACTGGGCTAGTATCTGAGTGCAGCTGCAAGATAATATCCTATTCGTAAGGCGGGAGCTTGAAAACTGCCGTCGTGCTTGGGGTAGGTCAAACCAATGCAGATTAGGGTTTGTCCTGGTATCGCGTCTTCATCTTCGCATTCCGCAAATAAGAATGGATTATGTCAGAACCTAGGATTCCGAATTTATCCTGGGCTAAAATTAACGACATAAGAGATACAGACAAATGCATCTCGTCAATATTTCTCTAGCACCATTGGTGAGGACCAATCGAATCTTTAGGTGAATTATACAGGGTATGCCTTTAACAGTGGAAAATAACATCAGGCAAATGACCAACACGACCACGCTTACAGGATCATATCCTTTGCATGAAATTTTCCGTAACCAAATCGCAAAGTGGCTGCCCTATGTGCTCGATAGCCTCACGAATTCCATCTTTGAGGTCTCGAATCGACGCTGGGCTGTTGGCGTAGACCTTCTCTTTCACGTGGCCCCAAAGGAAGAAGTCGCAAGGTATTAAATCACAAGATCTCGGTGGCCAATGGTGATCACCTCTTCGAGAGATAACACTGTCCGGAAACTTTTCCCGTAAAAGATCAATAGTTTCGTTGCTTGTGTGGCACGTAGCGTCGTCTTGTTGAAAGTAAACGTTGTCCAGGTCAATACAATCCAATTCCGGCCATAAAAAATCATTAATCATCGCTCGATAGCGCAATCCATTCACGGTAACTGTTACTCCAGCCTCATTTTCGAAAAAGGAAGGTCCAAAAACTCCGCCGGACCATAACCGCACCAAACAGTCACACGTTGAGGATAGAGAGGCTTTTCAACAATAACCCTTGGGTTTTTTGAGCCCCAGATGCGACAATTTTGCTTGTTGACGAAGCTACCGAGGTGGAAATGGGCCTCATCACTCAAGATGATTTTTCGATGGAATTCCGGATCATTTTCATGCATTTCAAGGACCAAATCAGCAAAGACACGACGTTGTTGATTATCCGCTGGCTTGAGTTCTCGTGTTAACTGAACTTTATAAGCCTTAATACCCTAATCTTTATGCAAAATACGGTGTAATGACGTTTGTGGAATGTCTAATTCCAAAGAACGACGAGGAATGGACAAACCTGGGTTTTCTTCAACACTTTCGGCTACAACAGCAATATTCTCGGCTGTTCTTGAGTGACGTGCACGGGTTTTATTCTTTACATCACAAGTTGTCCCAACAGCTCTAATTTTTCCACCAATTTCTGTATTGCGGTCCGCCAAGGTGTTTCACGACGACCCAAAAAGTTTTACGAACCGTCCCTGCCAAATTTTCACCATTTTTATAGTGAATTTTAATAATTTCAATGCGTTGCTGAAGCGTGTATCGTTCGATTTTTATTAATGGCGTAGTTTCTACTTGTCAAATGTCAAAAAATGACAGCTTCAAAAGTGACATCTACCGAAATAGCGGGCTATTCAAAATAACACCTCTTACGTACGTCGCTGACTTCTGTGACTGAAGATCTGGCTACATGAGTACCTGCTCGGTAATTTCTGTGAGTATGGGGCAACTATATTGATAAAACTCACTAGTCATAGTCGCGATGAGGACATTTTATAAAGATGACACGGGATGGCATGGAATCATTGACGTCGATTGGAGGAGCTACAGGATCCCACAATGTAGTATGAAAGGAAAGTGAGAGGCTTAAAACGAGTATCTTATATGAAGCCTTGTGAGCAGATTCCGGGAACATAAAATACTGGGAAACTACAAAGTCCTCAGAAAGGACCGTACGGCAGTCAGACTGAAAGAAAAAACTCAAACGACCCCTTTTTGGGCTTTTAATTAGGAACGTTATCAATCAGAATCTCCTGCTCATGTCAATGCAAGAAAAAAAAGCAGACAGGAGAAACTGGTGCTTGGCTAGGTACACAGTCCGATTTCGGGACATATTATCGTTGCAACTTTTATTATTTCTATTTGTTCTCCAATTCTTTCACAAAATTTATCAAATAAAATTAAAAATTTTTTGTTTTGGTAACTTGTTTGCAAACTTAGTATAACTTCTTTAATTACATCTTCCTGTGACTATTTTCACATAAATAAAAACCAAGCTGAGATAAATAAGTGCAATTGTGTGAAATCTCTGGATGCAAACCCAATGGTTGGAATTGATACATTGTAAATATGCGAGTATTAGGATATGAATTTTTACTACCCTGGCTTCTCAGGAATGCAATCTTTGTGCACCCAATCATTAAATGTCTCAAGCTATATCGACTGTACCTTCTTCTTGCTCATTGAGATTAAGTGCATGGCATCTCAATCGTGAGTAAGTCCCTAGATCAATACCAGACGTCAGATCAGATGATTGTCTCATCAATTACTTTTGTTAGATGCATTGTCGTGAGGGAATCAACTTGATGAACGATTACCGAAATGACGCGTTTGTTAGGTCGCATTAGATATATTTGGAAGAACAGAAGAAAGTAGTTAGTCTTAGCAGGAGGGTCAAACTGGTAGGATAGAAAAATTTGGAGCTAGTAAAGGCATTCAAGATGTTGCTGCAAAATTTAGTGAATGGATTGTTTTGCAGAAAATATATAAAAATTTGTTTAATTTGAAGATTGAAAGAATGAATTAGGTATGCATTTTTTGATAATGAAGAACGTTTTTGAGTATCAACATTAAAACGAATTGTATGTAATGTTAGACATGTAAACCGTGAGTTTCTACTGAGTGAAAAAATAAACAATGATGCGTGTGTGTTGAAATACGAGTAAATAAAATAGAATGAAAATCAGCGAAAATCTTCTGTACCCAAAGATTTATCGGTTAATGAATTGCTACCTTGTATGCATTTATATAAGATAACAAATTGAAATCTTTTGAATACAGTCTGTCCGCGAGGTGAATAAACGGTGGCATTGTGAAAGTGGGGAAATACTAAATTGAATTGGTGAGCCTCACGAGAAAGCTAACTGAGTTCCAGAAAAGCCATCTGCTATGGATTTGGTTTTTACTGGATTGGCCGTGTTTTTTTTCTTTTATTATTGTTTAAATTTTAATTATTGGCGGTTTCTATAAATTTGAAATTCTGATTGTAGTTTTTGTTCGTTAATTTAGACACGCTATAATAAACCCAGCGATTATTTAAAAAAAATTCATTTCTCAATGATTCCCTCTTAGTCTATCTCTCCCTTGGTGTAAGCATTGCTTATGTAAGGAGGCCCAACACAGGCAGAAAATCCCCTGGCAAGAATCTCAGACTCGATTGCCTCAACATGCAACTCCGGTTAAAAAACGTTCTGCTATTTAACTGTTTACGACTGAGAACCTAGCCTGTGACCATTGAATACATTACTTCGGCCTAGGGCACAATTTCCTTTACCTAGAGGCGTCTTCGAGATCCAGAAATCTCTTGTCTAGAGAGGGGAAGAGATTACTCGTACTAGAAATGAGATCCACTGCCCTCGGTGCCTTTTAACGCTCAAGTAAGACTTTTTTATCCTTCGGGACGGCCCGTGCATAATTTGGTACGTGGTTCGATTTGTCAACGGATGTAAGCATCTTTCGGATTGTAGTCTCCGGGCAGAGGGCTCTAACTTCATTGAAGAGATCACCACAATGCCTGCCCCATCTTTTGCAGTTAAAAAATGTATGGCAGTAATCTCTACCTCTCCTTCGCAAGACATGCAGTTGGGCGACCGTGCCTTACCAATCTTGTGCAGGTAAGCACAAATGCCCGCTCAAATAGAAGTCAATGTCACCATGAATTCGATCGAATCACTGCCTCAATTCAGAAACAGATGCGCAGTCCATCTCTCCCAGGACTGTTGCTAATCCTAGAGAGTGCGTTGTCTCTCCTCCGCCGCGACTACCTCTACCGCTTCTACGCAGGTAAATATTTGCACGCTCTCTAGCAAAGAAGGCGATGCGTGTCAACACTATTATAACTTTCATTGCCGACCAGGAGACTGTTCGATATGCACGTGAAATTCGTAGCGCTCCTTGTTTCAGCACTTGATCCAACCGCTTTCGGTGCAGCTCCTTGCTAAGAGCGTGGCATCATATTTCCTATCCGTAAAGTAGTGCAGACTGCACAGAGCTCATCAAGAGTCGTCTTCTTGATGAGAAGGGTCCTCCCTATATTGGCCATTAAACGTGCAAATGCTATTTGCCTTCTAACCGCTTTATTAGCTGTTGCACTGACTTGGGTGGAAAGCTTATCTTCGAGTCTATCAATTTTGATTTTAACCAGTGGCTCCCCCATATTTGTAGTCCTTTTCTTTGTCAGGATGACCACTTCGGGTTTTTACAGTGCAAGGCTGAAGCCGCAAGCAGTTATCTAGTCCTTCACTCGGCGCAATAGCATACCAAGCGTATGTTGCACATGCTCGACAGTGCGTCCAGAGACTAGCGCTACAACATTACCCGTATAGCCGATCAAGCGTGACTCATCTAGCAATTCCAGCCATAGAAGCCCATCGAACAATGTGTTCTATAGACAGAGCCCTGAGCGATATCCGATGTAATTTCCATCCTCCGCTAACCTTCTTCCGTGTCATAGAGCAGGCTACGGCCTTCAGATTGTCCCCCGGACTCTGCAAAAATATTTTGGCGTTTGAAAAGGATTTTCCAGTGATTCCAGATTATCCGCTCATCCAGCGGAGTTGGAAGCATTTCTAATGTCAAAGAGTGACCCGAAAGACAACCCGGACCGGGTGGAATTACTATGTATCTCTGCGCGCTGAACTGCGCTTACCACTTCCCCGATAGCGTCGATTGTGGAGCGACCTGCTCTAAAGCCACAGTGCCGCGGAGATTTGTCCACAGCAGAATGATCGCGTCAGCGAATCTTCCCCTGATGTCGTTCACTTTTCGGGCGATGTTTAGCATACACAACGAGCGGTATGCAGATGGCGGCTCAGGATTCCCCTTCCCCTTGTTGATCAGCACAAGCCTCGTTACTTTCCAACACTTCAGGAATATTCCTTAACGCAGGCAAGTGTTGAAAAAAGCGTCCGTAGTTGCTAATTTTACGCTCCCTTACGAAGCTCCTGGCTTCGGTGCCCGTGCCATGAGCACGTCGACAGACTTCTCAGCGTCATTTTTTTTCAGTGTTTCATCCAAGACTGGGAAACTGCGCATATGTTCGCCGAAAAGGACCGTTATTTAATCTCAAGCGCTATATACCTGTGGTCACTGGATCCAAGTCTAGAATTCTATAGTTGTGCACCCTTGGTACTAGGACTCCGATGCGAATTTTACATATGAGATGGTTACATCGCAGTCTTAGCGGCGGTTTTCCTCGAGCATCTGATAGAGGCATGCCCCACTCAATAGCTTTCGCATTGAAGTCTCCCCTAACGAGAACACGCCATTCTGCACTCGAGAAGACGTTTTCCAGAACGTCGAGTCCGAGTCTGGCCTGAGAGGACAGTAACGGTTCTTTCGGGGTAAGATACACACTAAACAGTGTTGTATCCATGCACCGAATCCAAGCAAAGCCACTCCCTGCCCGTGACTCTCCTATCGTGATGCTGCCGAGCAGCAACAAGTCGGCTTTAAATTCATTCACAAATGCTCTAGAAGGTTTTGGGCTACAGTGCTACGGTGCAAGTTTTCTGCAAAGATAAGGACCATTGCAGCGCTGTTTTGGCTTTGACTAGGGCCCCGTTGAAGATCTGACACTTCACCATCTCCAGGACGTGTTTAAGTTCGTCCATACTAAGACCAGCGTCCTTACATAGGGTGCAATGTGTTTCGCCCGTGCATCGTTTCATTTTGCGCCCCACTTTACCACGGTTGGAGCACAGTGAGCTCCTATAAGACCTCGTGCAATTTTTTGCGGTATGGCCATAGCCAAGGCACTTAAAACAGTGGAGAGGTACTATTCGCCGTATCCTGCAGACAATCGAGCCAATTTTTATTTTATCCTTGCAAAGCATTTGTTGTTCCTCCTTTTCAGGAAGATCCAACGATTGCTATACATTGCCCCCTGGTGTTTACTTTGGTGAGCCTTATTTTAATCCCGGTTAAGCCAGGGAACTCACGTTTAATGACGTCTTTGATCTCGGTCACCTCCGTGACGCAGTCAAGGCCCACATCGAGCAATGCCATAGGCTCAAACGAGGCTTTAGTAGCACTCCCTCCGATGGTTTTTTTGACTGTCTCGCAGAACAAGTCTCTGTTCGTTGCCTCTGGCCCGAATCCCGCCAGAAGACCGCCGGATCGGGTGGGCCGGAGTGCTCTTACGGTAGTTTGTAGCCTCACTCGAATCAACCGCTCTTTTAACCACTCGCAGGACATCTGCGTAAGACCTACCATCGGTAGGTTCGACCAGCAGGCCTGCCTCAGAGGTTTACGCCGTTGGTAGTCCCTAGATCGGGTTATATTGTGCGTTCCTCCGTATTTTGAGGCTGCTGATCTTCCGTGATTCGGAGATGTTTTTTACCTGCTGTGAATTGGATTGCTTGGAACCCCTCTTTAAACATGCTCTTGGTGGACTTCATCCTTCCTCCTCTTCTGTGGCTCCTTCGATCAATACTGTCGTATGCTTGCTTAAAGTCAACGCAAATTTGGTGTATATCTATGTTTATCTCCCACCATTTCTCAAGTACCTGCTTGACTGTAAACAATTGGTTAAAGCTACCTTGATACTCCCAATAATACTGTTGGCATATGATCTGATTTCATTTTCTAAGATCTTTGAAAAAAATAGTTTTACGTAGTAATATGCTTCTAAAGTTTTCGCAACTGCAACTTGTCACCTTTTTTGTAGGTAGGGAATATAATTGATTGGCTCCACTCGTTCGGCATATGTTCTTGTTGCCAAATATGCTGGATAACTTTTTGAACACCGCCGCCATATTTAATGAGCTCCACCGGAACCTCATTGACATAACCCTATAGAAATCGACACGCCTTTCTGTCTTTCCTTCCGTCTGCGTGTCAAAGCAGGTTTCCCCTTATAACAAGGAGACCTTTAACATTTTTTAACAGTAGTCATGAACTTTCCAAAACCGGTTACAGACTTTTATTATTTGTAATCAGAGGTGTAGTGGATTGAACACCAGTGTTCTAGAAAATCTGGAAAAAATTGGGAGATCGTTCTTTATGAGCTTCTCGGGCCTTCGCTTCCTGCAAATAGCGCCTCCAACTGTCTCGGTCCATCGACCGCGTCCTCCAATTTCAAAATCCGAGCAGCGATGGACTGTCTTCGTCGACTGAGTCAGACCAACGTTTCCTTAGTTTCCCAACTGGTCTCCGGCCTTCAGTTCTCCCAACGAATACGTTTTTGGGTATCCGTTGTTCGTCCATACGATTCATGCTTCCGCAGTCTTATAATCGTTGAGACCTCCGGATACCTTAGAGGTTGAAATTTATTCAACTTTTTTAACAAGGGTATGATTTTTAAATTTCACAGTTTTCTCAATAAATCGTAAGGGAACCCAATAAAATTTTGAATGTAAGTAGTTTTATGTTAGATAATGTCTTATATTTAGACGCAACGTTTTTGACTGAATCTTAGTAAAATTTCCAGATAAGATTCTACCCAATTTATTTAGGCTAAATTTATCTAAATTGAAATTAAAATTTGTAAATAAACCCGATTATACTTTAATGAGAAATGGAAGAACTCATCCTAGTCAATGCCACCTAAGTTATGTAAAGCATATACACAAAAGTAAGGAAATGTGGCATAAATTGATAAGTTTGAGGCAACGGTCTTGAAATACCTAAAATTAATTTCATTAATTTTGCTCTCATGCGTAGAACTTGTTTAAAACGATATCATATTATCCAGGGAAATTAGGGCAAAAAATAGTTCACTTTCTTTATAAAATGTCTGTATTCTGTTCGTTATCCAGCACCTTTACCGAAACCTTGACATTCGAGGAGCGGAGGAGATAATCGAATTTTTAACTAATGAATTCAGTTCAAGTTTCTTCCTTCAAATTGAAGCTATTATATCCACTCACAGATTCGTTATCACTGTATTTTATGCAGTTTTGTATATGTAATTCAGGAAGAACTTGTTCAGAGCAGAAACTATTTGTGTATGCGCCTGATCACAGTTATACATGCTTATTAGTCGAAATTAAGTGGAAATCAATTGAATTCTTGCAAATATGCTTTCTATGGTTTCCGGCACATTTTTGCCTGATTAATTCTAATTAAAGTAGCAAGTAAAGTTTAATTATTCAGTTATCTTAAAAAATTTACAAACTTTTAAGTTCACTTTGAAATTTTTGCGATGATTTATCTGAAACTAGCATTTTTAGTCAAAAATGTTTTATTTATCAAAAATTAATTTTCTGTTGAACTTTAGAAAACCTACGACCACGAAACTACGAGTATGTGGGCACCAACAAACCGTTACTCATTCTTAATTTCATACCATCTTATGATTAAAAATTTTTTTTCGCCATGAACATGTTTCAATTATACAAGCTTTCATATTAGGTGCAATGAACTTTTCATGTAGTTCTATATTTTTTTCTAGAACTCTATACCCAACTGCACACTACGAATTAAACCATTGGCACAATGCGACATGATATTACATTTATATCGTGTTTTCAAGGCGTGAAACATACTCGATATATATTCGAAGTTTACGTTTCATAGAACATAAATTATTGTGGGGGTATGGCGTTAATCAGCACTTTTTCCGTTCATATCGGTGTTGATTGCAAAGAAGAGCTAATAAATTGACAGTGGATCTGGATAGCTTTCCTTTGCCTTGAATATGATTCTTTTCATACGGTTCATGGATTAGCAAATGATGCGTGATAATGCTGGTAAGACGGTACCTAATTGAATTGATTGTTATGAATACTTGCACGCGATGAATTAAAATTTTAACCTCAGTTTGGTGCGAGGTTAGGCTTTAAATTATTTGATCGCCCATTTTGTTGGTTAAGCATAGGTGAAGCATTAGATATCGGTTACAAATGAAGTTCAATCTTTATTTAAGATTTTTGCATCATCGCAATTAGTAGGCAACCGCAATACAAGAATAATATATACATGTATCGATGGTAAATATTTTTTCTTCATTAGTTTTTCGGATAGTCTGGCGGGTATTTTTAATTAATATTTTTTCACATGAATGTAAACAAATGGCTCTGCAGGATTTTACGAGCGTTCAGCTTGGACATCAAAAAGCAAAGTGTAGATTTTAAATAATCCCAGATAGTTCTACTTACCGATTGATTTCTTGCTTTCGTCAAAAATCTGAAAAAAAAAGAATTAGCTACTATTGATTCTAAATTAAAATTAGTTTGCTGAACAATAATAAAAGGTACGTCGAAATATAAAGGAAACCCTATAAAACTCATTGAGAAACCAAGGAGGAACTTGCGGTGGCTCTGAAGCTGCAAAACTCGTAAGATCGAAGTAAAAATTGTTGAAAGGTAAGTTGACAAGGAACCTGACGATTTTGTGTCGATATGAGTATGCCCGCATTACCAAGTATCTTTTGAAGTTTACTATTTTGGTGGAGAAAGAGTCGTTTTGTATTTAGGACTGTGCTATGATACTATTGCAGTTAGCTACCACAGCGTTTTCGCTGAAATTTTTTTATTCGGGCTGCTCCCAAACGAAATTTTCAGGAATGGAAATGGTGATCATCCCATCCAAAACAGCTAATGATACCACCCACACCAATGCTTCTGGGGACTCTAGTTATTAATATGTCAGTGCCCAAGCTTCAGCTGCCATTTAAGGCAGCGGGTCCGAATAATGAATCCACGGATGCGGGCCTCTTGAGCCCAGCACAAACGATAGTGGGGCTAGATATTAATCGAGAATCTACAGGTAAAATCGTGACTGACAACGTCGACGTGGTTAGGGAAAATAAGGTGCGCCAAAATATGAATGGTCTAAACAAGCGTGCTGAACGACACAGCAGCGGCTATAAACATGCTTAATCGTAGAAGTTAACATTACGCTGGTACAGTAGCCGCTTGAAAAACTCGACCCGAGAATTGACCACAAAACTCGACGCATTACAGTCAACATTTAGGACTAAAACCAGAACAATACCATTTAAACGGAGCCACGACCACGATGCAATTGAGCCTGTGCTAACATGAAACGACAATGAACAATTGACCTACAGACGTCCATTAGGCCACATGAGATAGCCGGAGGTGAGCAGTTTTTAGAAAGTTGTAAATCTACAACATTACCACTACCCTTTTACCATCCATAATAAAATGTTAGAAATAATGTGATGGAAGGCATCTGATGTCCCTTCGCAGAGCCTGCTACAATGCTACAATGATTTTGAAGAAAGAGCAATATCGATCGCAATTCGGACAACAAACGCAACCGTGAGACCACTTCAGAGCAATGTTTGACGCCGTTTAAGCGCAATCCGAAGGACGAAACATGGCTCCACTGGTACACACCAGAGATCAACGGGCTCCGAAGTAGGCGAAGACTGACTTTTCGCCCGGAAAGCTGATGGCCATCGTTTTGTGGGATTCACAAGGTGTGATCTACGTCGACTACCTGGAGAAGGGCAGAGTGGTCACAAGGCTCTATTATGCCGAATTGCTGTGCCGATTCGACGCCGAATTACAGAAAAAAGGCCCCATTTGGCGAGAAGAAAGGGCTCTTCCAACAAAAAAATGCACCTGCTCACATCTTAGCCGTCACCATGGCCAAATTGGTTGAATTGGGCTACGAACTGCCTTCATCCACCGTGTTCTCTAGAATTGGCCCCGTGCGGCTTCATTTTGTTTGTCACTCGCTGGACAGAAAGTTGAGTCGAACGAGGAGGTCATCGCCGACACGGAGGCCTACTTTGCAGACCTCGAGACAACATATTTTTCAGACGGGTTAAAGAAGTTGGAGCATCGCTGGTTCAAATGTATCGAGCTAAATGGAAATTATATTGAGAAATAAGTCGCCACTTTTCCAAACTTTTCGTTTTCTTTTGTAGGCTAAGTACTTATCGGACCGCCCTCGTAGGTTGTGCCTAGAGTAGCACTATGAGCTAAGGCCTTATTCCTGTTATCGTATTTCCGACTGAATGAAATCAAAATAGTTCAATTTTTGGTTATATAACAAAACTGGAGCAATTCAATACAACCACCCAATAGATGAAGCTTTTGGTCGTTTCATAATTCACTCATGCTGTAAAGCTTACTATATGTTACTGAACCTTCTTCCATTAAAAACAACTCAACGGTAACCCTGCAGGACAGAATTTTCATGCATTGGATATAGAAGATTATCTTGTCAAACAGTTTCCCTCGTATAACAAGAGGTTTGGATTGAACGAGTTTTGTGCCAAATCGTATCGACACGATTCTGTTCGATCCATCAAGCGATGAAATTATTCTTTTACTATACAGAAACTGGTCCACGATGAAGTCGTATTTTTATAGGCATTGGTAGAAAGTGGGATCGATTGAAGTTTTCCCGTTACCTTTTTTGTGCTAAGAAGATGAAGACTATTTACGCCCTGAATGTTGGACTCAATTCCTCTGAACCTCCCACTAAACAATCTGTTAATCTTTATTAGCTATTCTGTCACATTTCTTCGTGGGGGTCTCACTTCCCTATCTGTTAAGGAGCGGTGGGTTTGTCAGAATTCCTCTTTCTACGGCAGTAGAGGAACAGAGAGGAATTACTACAATAAAAAGAGTAAAATTACTAAAAACGGGCATATTTGATCGTCTTCAGCAGTAGAGACGATCAAATATGCCCTTTTTTAGTATCAGGACTGCCAGTTTGTAATAATGTACCACGTAGTTTTATTAGTCAATGGGTATAAGTATCTCTCTGATTGAGCTTTCTGAGAATAATTTTCCGATTTCCTTAAAGAGGCCAATGCACGGCCTGTACGATTTCTTGCAGAAGAAAACAATGTAGAAGGGGTTATCCTTTTCTCATTTACAAAAAATGTAGTCAGGGAACTGTGACAATCCTGTGCAGGTAATGACGAGCCACAGTCTCAGGTCAGTGGTGAGCCATGTAGGCAATCTTCTAACTCTTTCGTTGTACAGAATTGTTTTTAATTGTTGAAAAGATGTTATCTCTTTTCTTGGGAAACAATATTTCTGTCGCCTTGAATTTTACGCTAGTAGATGATTCAATACTCTCTACCAAAGGGACGATTGAATATCACACCTACGTTATTTGACTGAGACTTTTCGTTATGCAGAATCAATTCCCGCTAGCCATTTCCAGGGCAGCTATTTGCTGAGAGCGTCGTTGCCCCATTCCCCTCAGATCTCTAAAAGATTATAGATTGCACAGGAAGAATTGTCTTGTTGATCTCTCATAACATTGTCGGGAAAGCCTGTCAATGTTCGACCTTGCCTGAACGCATGTCTGTTTAAATTACCATCAAGGATACTTATCTATCTGCTGCTGCTACTCTAGGCTGTTGAGGACTAGGTAAGTTCGATTGAATCTAAAAGTTCATTACGAGCATTGCTATTATTTCTCCTGAGGCCTTTAATCCGTATCAAGTTTATGTCTTCTAGATTATATATGTTTCTTAACCCATGCGTTAGTTAATGCATACCGCATGAGCTATAGATTAAGATGTTTGTACACCTCGGCGATTAGCCTGTTACAAGCTCAGCATTTGATGAAGACCTTGAAGTCCTTTCAAACTATTCGAGACAAATTTGCCGATGAAGGTCAAAAGGAGCAAATCCATCTAAAAGGAAATCAAATACAATATCTTGAGAAAATTCCTTATTCTCAGCTTTGAACGATGAAAGGCATGAAACGCTTAACGAGAATGGAAGGATGGTCACGTCCCTCTTTCAGATTAAGGGTAGGTTTACTAATTTCAGTCTCAGTATCAGTCAAACCTCTGTAGTCTGTGTGGAGCAGTGGATTAAGGCACACTCCACTTACGTAGAAGCTTTCCAAGTTCAAACCTCGAGGCGGTATCGAGTTTGAGCTACTGCCGCTGCTGTCCGACTATCAGCCCACCCAGCTGTGATTGGTATTAATTGGAAAATTAGGTAATAATCACATGATTGAGCGTGATATTGATCATAATCACCTCAAATTCCGTTACGGTCATGGAATGAGATACACTAATAATAAATCTCAACGCCAAGTTTCGGATTTAGACTGTTGTGCGATGGATTATTATCGGTCAATCCCAACTTTTCAAACCATTTCTACAATATATTTATTCTGATGCAAGCACAGTGTGTTGTTTGAAGTAGGTGTTAGGGAGTGGAAAACACACCATCACATATACGAGTATGTCGATGAAATTCAATGTTGCGCAACTTAACTGAATTTACTGTTGTGATGAAATGCATGACATAGAATGCGGTTTTGCCCGTTACTTTTGTAACTTACTATTAAATGGTTAGTGCAACAATCTAACTGATCTGGTCAGTTGATTCCCTTGAGCATGGGTGCAATTTGCAACTAAAGACTAGGATGATATCCTTCAAATTGTCTCGATGCCTTATTAAGATCTTGTACACACGGCGAGCGGGATAGCCTCTCTTATCAGTTGCCACCGGTGGTTATCGATAGTTCAATTTTGAAGTCAGTATTTTGAGAACATGGTAAGGAACATCTCAAGGAGCTGTTTTTAAATCAATTTGAAAGATTTGCATTAACAAGATGGCTGTGTATGCATTAATGCTGATTTTCTCGTAGCACTCACTCCGGATACTCTCCAAAGCAAAATAATTTCTGGAAACCACCAGGAGACACTTTTATTTCGAGTTCGTGAGCACCCTTCTAGGTAGGTTCAATCTAACAATCAGGTTCATTTCGTCTCCAAAAAGACGTTCGCCAATTAACTGGTAGTGTGCACCACTGGATTTACACGGTATCATTCAACACAAGCAATTGCTTCATGAGAATTCACTGACATTGTAGCTAAGGCATTGGACAATCAAGATCAAGTTGATCTGGTATTCACTGATTTCACCAAAGTGTTTGACACGGTCAATCGTCGTCTTCTCTGCTGTAAACTTGAAGCTTTTGAAATCAATCATTCTCTTTTGTCATGGTTTTCTGCTTATTTGACGCATCGTGCATGTCAAGTTAGTTTTTGTAGATCCCCTTCTATTCCACTTTATCCTTCATCTGGTGATCCTCATGGTTCTATTATTGGACCCCTCCTTTTCCTAGTGTTTATCAATGATCTCCCCTCAATAATCTCTTCTCCTTGTCTATTGTTTGCTGGTGACTTTAAGTCGCCTCTTCACTGCCAATATCTTCAGGAAGACTTGAATGTGCTTACTAACTGGCGTTTGTCTAATTTTCTACACCTCAATCCCACGAAATGTTATAAAATTACTTTTTCTCTTAAGGATCACCCCATTTCCTTTTCCTACATGCTGTACGAGGCTTTTTTGTCCGAAATTCCCTCCCACAAAGATCTAGGAGTTATTTTTGATCCTAAAGTTAAGCTTGACATTTTTTAAATGTGGTTGCTAGAGCCTCTAAAATTTCGGATTTCATCCTAAGGCATGTCCACAAGTTTTGTAATATTTCTACTATTATCTGCTTGTTCATTTGTCTTATCCGTCCACTATTTGAGTATTGTTCTGTGGTCTGGTCTACTCGTCATTCCTACCTTGTGTCGTCGTTAGAGTCTGTTCAGAGGAAGTTCACTCGCTTCCTATTCATTAAACTAAATTTACCCTATCTTTCATATGATGATCGTTTATCCTCCTTTGGCCTTCCATACCTGGCTGTACGTAGGACTTATTTGGAGATGTGTTTTTATATCGACTGGGTCACTGTCAAACTCCTTCTAGTCTTTTTGCTGAACTGCAATTTCGGCAGTCTTTACATCCTACACGATTGATTTGTTTATTTGTATTTCCATATGCTCGCACCGAGCTATACTACCATTTGCCTCTATTTCGACTCGCCAGGAATCATAATAATCTTCAGCTTGGTCCTCTTCCTTCATCTTTTATTGTGTTTAAAAGGACTTTGCAAAATTTAACTGAACTTAATTTATAAATATTACTTCTATCATTAGTTTTTTTTCTTTAATTTTTACTACTATATTTTGTTGTTCATTAGCTTTATCTAATTTACTTATTCTATTTTTCTTGTTTAAATTTCTATTTCAAAGCATCGCTTAATGATTTCTTTCCTTTTTATTTGTGCTACTATTCCCTTTTGTTATCGGATTTGTTTCTGTTAAACGATCATAATGCATTACAATTTGCAAACTGATTCAAGATGCTGTGTAATGAATCCCTGATTTCTTATAGCTTCAGCTACAAAAACCTAAGAACAACTGACTGATTTATCATCCCCATTGATATTGTGACCATTGGCCCATCGAATGTAAGAATTTTTTGTTTCTTAGGTTAAATTTTACTTCCAGCATTATTTTTTTTTGAATCAACCTTTAATACCTGCGATAGTCGCCGAAATATAATAGTGATAAAACTTCCTTAACCCAAGGTAGTAAGTAGGGATTGCAATCCCGCGCTGTTTTCAATCCCGCGGGATTATCGCTGGATTGTATTAAATCTAGCGGGATCCCGCAGAAATTTGATTTTCTATGAAACTCAAAAAATTAAGCATTTTTGCAGTGAAAATTATAAATTTATTTAAAAATATCAATTTAAAGCATCTCCTTGTACCTAAATAACTAATTACTGTACATATCAGTAGCTTATCTGAGAATGACTTTATATATGAACTGCTAAACACAATATTTAGCCACAATATTCATCAACGCAAAGCTGTCCTTGCATTTTAATTTAACAAAAATTAATTCAAATTATTATATGAGCTAATTATAGAATCAATCAATCATATGAATTATATATGCATATTTAACATTTTTATTTTCACTCATTAAAAGAAAGCAAATAATGTGTTACATTTATCTTAAAAGTATCAAGCAACTATTCATTCCTCCCTTTGAAAATATGATCTTAAAAAGCATATAGCATCAATCGTTTGATCTCCCAACCTGCTTCTTATGGAGCTACATACATAGCCAGCAGCTGAAAATGCTCTTTCTGCTTCTACACTTGTTGGCTTGATGGTTAGTAAATAATCGTGTAACAAAGTCAGATATTTCCCTTTAATTCCATCGGTTTCAAAAGTCGTCATTTCTTTTCTGAGGATTTGATCGAAATCTTTCTCTTTTCTATTTGCAATGTAATCTACATTATCTTGTTCTAGTTGCATTTCTAATTCCTCCAGCAAAGTCAAATTATGTGGCAATGGTGGTTGGCAATCATCGGCACGCACATCATCTAACAATTCAAAATTTTCAAACTCAACAGTAATGACTCGGGATAGAATTTTTTTCATGTCTTGTCGTAGTTTGTTCTTTTTCAGCATTACAAATATCGGATTGGGTGTTTTCAGCTCTTGCTCATATATTTTTGGATGCTGCAAATAAGTTAATGTTGCTGCGATTTCATTGCGCCTTTCCTTAACTATCACTCTTAGAGCCTCGGCGAGTTCATCGCTTAAAAAATTATTCAGCTTCTCCAGCTTCTCTATAATAAAACGAAATGTGGTATCTGCAGTAAGAAGTGTTGATTCTCGTCTGTACAACACTTCGACGCCCAATTTTAATGGTTGCAAGCTGTCAACTACGCTTTTGATTTTGAACTATTCTTCGTCGGTAAATTTTATTTCAGATCCAATGCCGATAAGAGCTTTCTCAATGCACATTTTTAAGTTGTCAAACTGCTCTAACATGTCGAACATACTATTCCACCGGGTACGGCAATCTAAAATCAGAGCTAATGCTTTCCCAGTCTCTTTTCTGACGTATTTTTGTAAATACATATCATCTTTTGTAGGAGACCCTCGGAAAATTTTGACCACTTTTCTAACTTTATCTATAACATTACTATAGCTAGAGATCAATTCAGCAGGTTGTCGCTCTATAGTAAGGTTCAAACCTTGTTCATCATGAATTTCTTCTAAATCTTCATCGCAATCAATTTGATTGTTGAAATTTTCAACATCAGGTAAGGCTTTTGACGTAAGCTGTTCATCCGTCAACCGTTTTTTTATAAAGAATATTTGCCACGGCTAATTGTATTCCGTGTGCAAAACAAAGCTGTTAATGGCAAGATAGTAGTTTGCCAACTTTTTTCATGACACTTGCACCATCTGTTGTAATGCCGATAATATCAGTTTCAAGATCAAGGTCAAAACTTGCCAAGCGTTCTTTAACTAACCCGACACAATGTTCAGCAGTACATGAGCCATGGATCCGAACTAAACCAAGATTTAGAAGTGTATCTTTGGAATGTATATTTATATTTAAACAAGTTGGGTAAACAGACCTACGCTCATGTCAGAAGGGTTTTGTATTCAATTTACAAAATACAGTCACCAGATCGAATAAAATCAAGAAACATGTCAAAGACAATTTTATTGGAGAAAATATGAAATTCGAAGATCATACTATTATTAACAAAGTTGAATGAGTTTCGACTTCTGAGGTTTTTGTTATTGTTATACCCATAAATATCTCCCGTGATAATTATCTTTGATGTCCATTCGCGAGGGAGGAAACACAAAAACTGACAGTTTAACAACTGTTTTGAAAAGCTCCCATGAAAAATTTCATTTCATACTTATATTGGCCACCTTTGATGAATTTTTTTTTTTCAGAGGCCACTCTCCTGTACTGTTATCATCGATTAATGGCCAATTTTTTCGAATCCTAGAATGGTTACAAAGCCCTTTTGCTAGGAGCTCTCTCCCGCCTCTTTGACTTGTTTCACTTATGGTTATTAATTGTGGGTACTCATCTTCAGTCATTCATTAAATTGAATCAAGTGTTCAAAGCATGCACCTTAAACGTTGAAGTGGGGAAAAACTAACTCAAAATTATTCAACCTTCGCATTTAAAACAGCCACCATTTTGTTTTACGATTGCTGATACCACTAGCTGAACCGATTCTCAAAGATATACATGACACCTATCATTCCTGAAATTTTCATGCAAATCCTAGCAAAACTGTAGTGTCTGAGTCGGTAAAAAGCGCATGTTGTTTCATAGCCATATGTTGCCATAGTAATAAATGCAGCGCATATTGTTCCATAGTAATACAGGAAAATTCAAACCGCTATAAATTCGCTAAATATGATTCAATCTTTATGAAACTTTCAGGATAGATCCATCTTATAAATTGTCATCTGTGTACTGAATTTCATTGAATTTAAGGGTACCGTTAAGATTTTATTCAAGAAAATATAAAATCCATACATCATACTATTACTAACAAAGTTGAGTGAATTGCGACTTCTAAGGAATTTGTTGTTGTTGTACTCATCAAGGCCTACTTTCAAGATTATTTCAGATTTTTCGGATCACAGGTGTCCAATCGCGAGCGGGGGGGGGACGACACAAATTTTTCGTGTATTTCCCCTCCCTGTGCGCCCCTCGAACCAAACTTTGCCAAACTAAGACTTGTTTTGAAAAGTTCTAATCAAGACCTTTCATTTGATATCCATATCGGCTACCTTAAATTAAATTTTTTTTTCGGGGGGTAACTCCCCTATATGGGGAGACCCCGCTTAAATACTTTATAATTTTTTTTGTAGTTGAAATTTGAAGAGATTACCATTTTACACCTACACACAAAATTTGATGTTTCTAGCTTAAGTAGTTCCCGAGAAAAACTGCTGTGACACCCGGACGGACGGACGGACGGACAGACGGACAGACAGGACGCGATTTTAGAAGGGTTTTGTAAAATTATTTTACACAACCCTAAAAACGACGATTTTTCTGAGATGTCCACTCGTCAAAACTGAGTGAAAATCTTGCCAAATCTTTTTTCTGACGTGAGATTTCAGTCATCATATCTGCTTTGACTATATTTGAATAATTAATTACTATAGAGCAAATTGTATTGGACGAGCTCGGAATTTGAAACCCACTCTTCGAAAATAAATATCTCAAATCGGAAGATGTGCAAAATGAGTTTATACTGAACCCATCCTTACAAATCATTCTGGAAACCATTTTTTCTAAAGAATTCTCCCTTTTAAAATATCCATCAGTAGTTTTTTTGGATTTTTTTATTGGAAGTTTCTCCTCAATAACATTTCCTGATGAAGAGGATGGTTGTGCAATGAGCTCTGTACTCTTCTGATCTAATATTATATGATGTTTTGCTCTAAGATGGATTTTCAAACCAGTGACTGATCGTTGGCTGATTTTCAACGAATTAGAACATAAAACACATTTTGCAATTGCTGCATCATCTGACTTTTGAAAATATTTCCAAATATTTTTTCCAACTATTTCATTATTTACGATATCTTGTGTTGGTTTCGATATAGACATCATGCAAAAGAATCAGTAAAGTAATAATTTGATACCCTATAAATACCTGAAGACACGCAATATAAGTCAGAAGTTGAACTTTAGCAAAATAATTTTCTATAAATTACTCAGCTTAAGAAGTATTCAATATTAGAAGAATAACAATAGAATAAAATGCAAAGTCATGAGACAACAAACAAACACAATACTTACATGTAAAAGTGAATCAAATATTGAAGAGTAATAAATTAAGTTGAAACCAAATCACTGACACAGGGATAATGATTGCGCAGACGAATCTTATTATGATTTAATTTCCATTGCCGATGAAAACTTTGAAAAATAACCGGCGAGACTAGAATAAAATCATCTGCAGCCACACGAACAAATACCGACTCAAATGCTAACTGATTGGCGGTGACGATGCATCGCGCAAAGCATTGCAGATAACATATTTCAAAGAATTTGCGGGATTCGATGCTGCGGATCCGCACTTTGTTGTGGGATCCAGCAGGTCATAGAGCATACTGACAATGTTTTGGCAAACTAACTTCATTATATACTGAGCGGTTCCATCGAGGAATTGTTTTAGATATAGGACCAGAGATACTCTATTCTACTGGGGAGCAGCAGCAATCAAGGAGAATTTTCCCGGCAGTTACACAGATGTAAACATTAGACACACAATTCATGCTCATGTGGAAAAGCCAAGGGAATGTTACCAGATCTTTAACGATGCATTTGTTTCTAAAGCAATTTCATCGTTATGGTTCGACTTTTCTTCTGTCCCCATGCGCACAAGATCAAGCTTAAATCTACTGCCCTCTCACATATCACTATGTATCCTTTCATGCAGGTGGCCTTACGTCCAATCTTCAGATTGTGAAAGGAACACATCTTCTTCGATTTAGGGATGTCGTCTCGCTTTTCGACGCCCTTCCACTACTGAGTGTTGGACTAACTTCTTCAGCGAAGTTAAAGAGCATTCGTTCCTATAGATCACGAACAGAATCCATGGCACGAAACGGGTACCTACAAGTTGCAGGCTATCTCCAAAATGTGCTTTCCAACTTTTATATATTTTAATACTTTTTAAGCATTTTGTAAAAAAAAATTACAGTATTCTCTTAGAATCGTTACCTGCCCGTCCGTCAGTGCGTCACAACAAATTTTCTCTATTGTTTTTACTAAACCAGATGCTACCAGTACATTATTTATCGGATCTTCTTGGAAATTTCAGGAAAAGTGAATAACTTAAATATGTTTGAAACTCTGAACATTCAATATTTGATATACTGCAACAAAAATAGCAGCAAGCTAAATTAGAGTAAAAGGCCATTTCCTTTAAACCTATAATTTAACATACAATACGAGTACATATCACAGAAATCTTTCTTAAGTTTGTACATCATTTACGCAACATAAACATCTGCACTTCATAGATTCAGTACAAAATCCTTTTGACAGGAGCGTACCTCTGCATACTCGACTTGTACTATATATATTATAATTATAAACTTCGGAAGCTAGTGAGTCCCTCAGCTGAAAGGGATCGGTGGCTTCTGTGACTGCAGTTCCGCTCTGTATTTTCAAAAATACTCGCATGGCTTTTGTTGGGTCCAACTATATGCGGTATTGGGAGTATGTGTCCCTGGCCCATTCATCGGCTTATATAGGTGAGTAAGAGTGTTTCATCATCCATCACTGTTGTTCAAAGGATGTGGGGATTTCTTGTGCCTTAGATATGCCCCTTCCTACGGCCAATTTCTTACTCTTCGTAGAATTTTCGGCTAGGTAAATTAAGAATCACTTTCTTTCTGCTACACTGATCCTTTTCCCCAGTTGTCTTAAAGGTAGAAGTGGTATGTTGTTGTAAGCTTTATCTTTTTTAGCAAGTAGCCTTTGAATTTTGAGGTTTTATTCTCCCTTCTCCTTTAATCCGGGCCCACTAATTTCCCCGCTGACGAGTGGTATTTTCTGTCACATAGGAAATGGTATCCGGGGATACAAGCTTTCGTCATTATTATCGAATATTTTTGCAGATTGTTGCCATTTTTTTTTTTTTGAAAAGGAACACTTCCTCTTAAGGTGTCTTTCTAAAAAACGAATTTTGTCGCGTTTGTGTCCAGCTTGGTTTACCCAATAGCTTTGTTTTAGGGTCGAAGCAAATGGCATGAATTTTCGACTCGGGTACTCCTGCGCAACTCAAGCAAGATTTTCTAATTTTTAAGAAATGCTAGAACATTCGACACTGTTACCAAGGTCATTCTCAAGCCGTTTATTCATATTTTGTTGCCGTAATCTTGGATAAAAATATCTCGTCGAAATTGTCTTGGGTCAGGCGGCTCTAGTTTGGTTTCGTAGACGCCTGGGAATCTCCGCCCTTGATTCCTGCCTCATCAGCAGACAAATTCAGAGCTGCGGCAATAAATAAGAATCCCGCACATAACAAATTTTCAGACTTTGTAACTTGACTATAATCGCTTAAAGAGCAGGATGGTTGTGGGTCCTATCAGATTATAAAGTTGAAGTTAAACACACAAATACCTACGGCTGCGGACAACACCGTGGCAAGCAATAATATATTTTATCTGGGCTTACACCATATGTAAATCGCTGTAGAATTCATCAATATTAAGTCCAGTTCAGTACCATTATACACATTATTTGCTCTTATGATTATACTCCTATCATACCATTAAAAGCCCGAAAGCTCGAGTTTCGACTTTCGATTAGACCGTGTTTTGCTTTTAATCGTATTTTAGTGAAGTTTGGGTCGCTTGGTAGATTAGTGAAATATGCACCACTTTTGGGGGTTTCGCAGACACTCTTCTGTTTTTTTTTCTATTTCTACGTGAAAACTAATATGAAAACGAAAATTCAACACTCGTTTCTACATTTTAGAGAACCAAGTTTAATGATAATAAGCAAATTACTGTAGTCATTTAAATAGGGTTTTATTTCAAGATAAATTAGCAGATTCTGCATTGTTTCTCAGGGGTTCATGCATCCTCCAATTATAGATATTTTGACCCAAATGGTTTGCCTATATGGAAACCGAGGAAACGCTGGTCTGATTCGGTCGACGAAGACAGTTCATCGCTGCTCGGATTTCGAAATTGGAGGACGCGGTCAATGGACCGAAACAGTTGGAGGCGCTATTTGCAATAAGCGAAGGGCCGAGAGGGGCTGTAGTGCTACGAAGAAGAAGAAGAAAATATGGTTTGCTACTAATTGGTGCATTCAATAGCCAGAAATCACGACTTAAATCGTCTTTGGAGAACAATTTATGCTACTTGCAGTCTGATTATGATTTGATATTCGATTTTCCGTGTTTAGGGTTTTATGCCTACTACAAACTATTGTCTTTCCGTTTGGTCACCTGTGCATCACAGCAATTTTTCTCCGAAACCATAGTCCCTGCAAACATCAAACTTTACTAAGCATATCATAAATAATTGCCTCTTGAAAGATTGGATACAAAAAAAAAAATTGTTCAAGGATACTTAAAGGGATCCGCCCGTGTAAGACGGAAATCTATTTAAAAAAAAATTCTTTTATCAAAGGTGGTCATATGGCTTGGTGAAAACAGGTCTTAAAACTATATTATTCCCATCGAGAAGAGCAGGAGGACGGAAAACGTAGAAAATTTTGTGGCAGCCTGAATCCTACAGTTTTATTCGGATATTATCGAAATTTGCAGATAAGATGAAAAACATGAATACCTTCAAAGTACTACAATATTAATGAAATCACAGCCAGAATTCAACAATGGTTTAATCAAAAGTTATTCAATATACATGCCATCGTAGTAATTCGTAAATTTATTCAGTAACTCCGAAAGATAAGCGTCTTCACTTTACAGTTTGAGGACAAATCTCTTCTTAAAAGTGCATAATAATCCTTACTCATTTTGCTTTCCAGTAAAATCAATTAAAAACAGAATTGAAATAAAATAACAACAAGAAAAGTGAAAAAAAAGCTTTTTCTATGGTCAAGCAAGAGGTGATACTAATCAGCAATAAATTAACGGGCCCGCATAAAATTTCAGGTTGGATATTGTCGGAATCTATCTTTTATTCTTTTATACACTTTATCAAACACTAGCAAAAAAACATCAAATCACCAAGAATCTACTAGTAACACTATTAATATCTCAAAGATTCTGAGGAAAACCAACGAGACATTAGTGTGCATATTATGCAATAAAAAAGCTCGTTAATTAATCAACAGCGTTGTTACAACTGTAACCGCGACATTTAACCACAATAGGGTGTTACTCTACCACGTTTATCGAATGGATGGAGGGCAATGCAAATGAAAGAAAAATAACGTAAGGCAAATCGAGAGCACTATTGCGATGTGGAAACTGCGATTGCAACAAAATCAGGAAACATGAATCAAGGTTGGTGGTATTTATTGTCACAAACTCAAAGAGGCATAGAATCGTATAAGCAAGTTTTGCTTTTCGACATTACTTGGTTGAATTGATACTATTTCAAAATAACACTGCACGTTGATGTTGTAATTAGATGATGGCGTCTAATTAGTGCCTGATTCAAAATTATTGAAACGTGAAATATATGTATGTAAACTCATTGTTCAAATTCCATTGCATGCCAAATAAGCGATATTTATATTCAAAACAGCAGTAGTTTACGTAATTTTACTGAATGCAATACGTGCATAAAAATTTAAGACAATTTTCCATGGCAAGATAAATTAATAAAATTATATATATTCATCAGTTCTGCTTTATCTATGTGCATCAGAATTAGAGTTTAATTTAAACAAAAAGTTACACCGACAAAAAAATTTAATATTGAAATTAAGCTTCATAACCTCGCCTTAAACAATCAAACACTTAAATGTGATTGTATTTTCTTAATTACACAATGACATCATTTATGACTTTATCTTGTTACGCTTGTGTCAACACAGTCATAACATGAATTCCACCGGCTTGAGTAGAAGAAGCATCCACCAACTATCCATAAAATTTACCATCCACAAAAAAACGCATTAAATACTTAAAAATATTTGACCAACACCAATGGTCACCTGAAGTTACCAGCCAGGGCATTCGCGTTTCCATCGCTTCCTTCATCGGTTAGAAAATTCACTTCAAAGATTACCATCTGGCTCAGCAAATTCAAAACCTTGTCATCAAAAGTGACAACCTGAAGGACAAGAATGCATGTAGCCCCACATGGAGTAGATGTGCGTATAAGCATATAATATAGCCAAATGACCGACCGGATGGATGATTGAACAAAAACAAAATAATCATTCTTCTCGGAAATGTTCAATTTTACACAATGCTCCCCAGAGCTAAAAGTCGTACTTAACTTTTTTGCCTGCAGCTTTTTTTTTTCTTTTTTGTGTTGAGCAGTTTCATGATACATCAATAAGTCGTTAATATCATTTTGCAAGAGGGATGATGATCTTGAAAGTGATGCGTGTTTGTATGCTAGTGATATGATGTAGACATGGTTAAGTATTATTCTCTGATGGCTGTTTTTTGGATGTCTCCCAAGGAAAAAATTTTCCCACAACAATTGTAGAGATCAATTTAAACTAGCAACTAAAAGGCGTCGGACTTGACCATTTGGGCTGCACGATTCGTTTGGTCAATTAATACGAAATAAATAGCAGTGGTGATGAAGATATCGCATCGTTGTCATTAACCTTACAAAATTACTTCAAATCCATATTTTTTATCTTGAGCTGTATCTCTGTCCTTACCAAGTATCATTGTGGAAATTTAGGGAAATTAAACGTTAACCAAAAGCTTGATAATATGGAATAATTGTAAACTGATATTTTTCTCTCGATGAACCGTTGAAATGCTTGTTAATTTAGTATCTTTGCGTTTAGAAATCGAAAATCCAAAAATATTTTGTTTCAAAGAAGAAAAGGTGCGATTTTGTTAAACAAATCCTTGAGAAATGCTGGGATCCACCTGATCAGATTGACGTCCAAAGTTAGAGCAAATAACCATTTAAGGAATGCTATTTAACATGAGTGTTGCACAGAAGCAGGGAAGGGAGCTGGCCTCATCGCTGTTTGATCTAGCGCTAGAATGTATGGTATCAAAATCCTGAATTGATACACGAGGTACGCGGATGACATAAACATTCTTTCACCCCTAAATCTATTGAAGAAATCCTACTGAAACTGCTCCATGAAACCAAAGAGGCATGTTTACACGCCAACGAGTCAAAAAACAAAATTATGGTACAAATAAGGAAAACGACATAAAGCAGGGGTAATATAACCCTCAATGGACAGATTATAGCAAATGCCGACGAGTTCGTATACCTAGGGGGTGAAAAATGACAACGAAGTAACAGAAATCAAACGAAGAATTCAGCTCGCATACAAATCATTTTACACAATTTTGCCAATTTTAAAGGCATACTATGCAAGAAAACTGCAAGTATACAGATATGTGATATGGTCGGTGCTATGCCATTAAACTGAGACGTGGACCCTAATGCAAGCATAGGTAAACATGTTAATGCCTTCGAAAAGCGGGTCCTAAGGCGAATAATTGGAGCAAACAAAGAAGAATATCGATGGAAAATACGATACAACCATTAGTTGTATGAGCTTTTTGCAGAACCAGAGGTCTTCAAAATCATCAAACTGCGGAAGCTGCAATGGGAAAGGTATTCCCTGGGAAAATTGAAGTGCATGGACCAGTCGGAAAACCAAGCAACTGCTGAACTGACTGTTGACGAAGACAGCAGGAAGCTACTCAGATTGCGCAATTGGACGACGCGGTGGACGGACCGACACAGCTGAAAACGTTGCATACGTGAAGCCAAGGCCCAAGAGGGGATGTAACACAACAACGACGACGATAACGACATAAGCGCTTTGACATTCGTTTGTAATCACTTCTTTTTTAGGTCTTTGTGAACAAATTTTTACAAAGACTTACTAGTTTCGCGACCTGTCTTTCTGTCTATCCGTCCGTGCGTCATAGCAAGATTTCTCAGAAACTATAGAAGCTAGAATATTCAAACTTTATGAAAAAGTCAGAAGTGATGGTCTCTCAAAAGTTTAGCTCTTACCGAAAATTTTAAATTTTTTTTTTGGGGTCCCCCTCATAACGAAGTAGCTCTTAAACATTTTTTAAAATCAAAGGTAGTCGAGTGGGGTATCAAATGAAAGGTCTTAGTTAGAACTTTTAAAATCTGAAAGAAAAAAGTCATTTTATGCATCAGGGATCCAGTGGGAGGCAAAATGTAACGACATTTTGGGTGTGATTTAGTTCGAGTGCTCTTCGAACGGACTATAAGCCCGTTCAGTTATGATACGTGCTCGTTTAAAATCAGAATGTATCGCAGCTGGGTGGACGGTAACGCGGCCATAGCATGATACTGACCATATCACCATTCGATCATGATAATGAGATACTCTGACTTTCTCTAAGTGAAGGCTCGAAAGAGGCTGCAGTGCTACAACAATTTACAATTTTTTATTGGAAGATGTTGAATCGGCCGAGCATTCGGGAAAATTATTTAAGCTGGATCAAAATGGCTGCTGCAACGTGCTTATGAAAGAAACTTTTTTGGATAAATTTGAACGATTGAATAATTCAAGTTATCGATTCACGCTTTTAGATAACTTGTTTCAAACCCTAGGATGGTTACAATGACCTTCTCCTAGGAGCACTCTCCTGCTTACTTCACTTGTTTACGTTTAAAAACAAATAATGTAGTCATCAACCAACCAAAAAAATTATCAATTAGGCGGTGTACCAAAAACTTATACGCATCATTAGAATCTATCCTTATAAAAGCAATAAAGGTTGCATTAATCTTCACGCAACTATCATTTCTTATTTGTCAAATAAATCACAGGATGTACCAACGGGTCTCTGGCACAGTCCTAATGTGACCTTGGTATGCATGCTAAAGAGGGGTTAAAAAGCTTAACCCATGTAGGTTCCACCTCATCAAAATTTGATAGGACAATCGATTCGATTCCGATTAGGCTGTTAAAAATGAGTTGGACCAGCTCTTCGCTTCTGAAAACCAGGACTTCTTCAGACGTGGAATTTTTCAACTTACCGAAAGATAGCAAAAGATCATCCAACAGAATGATCAACATATTATTGATTAATGTTACCTGTTTATATAAATAAACTTACTTTGAAAAACTTGAAAAAACGACATTAATTATCGCACAACCCAATATAACACGGAAGCTTAAGACGAAACTTATTAGGAAGTGTGTGATATAAAGGTTTTTTTTGTGGTAGGGAGGTGAATGCCATTTATGCACAAAGTGGGGGACAAAGTGTCAACCTGAGAACCCAACCTGGAACCGTTTGACACATTACTTCGGGCCAGGTCTCGTTTCGTTACGCCGTGAGGCGCCTTCAAGCAGGGATTTTCTTTCCAAGCGGGAGGAGAGAGGAGAAGAGGAAGTGCCAGACAAGCGATCTCCCAGCCCCAGCGCCCTCGGCCGCTGTGAGTCCCTTTTATCTTTTAGGACTGCCCGAGCATATGTGCCACCTGGTTCCATTTGTCAACCGATTCGAGCATCACCGCAACTATATTATCCGGGGTGAGCTCTCCCGTCTTCCTGTAGAGTTCCCTTTGCAGCCTGACCCATTTTGTGCACGCGAAAAATGTAAGGCAAGCAGGACAATGCCTGCCATACATCTCCTGGGTAAAACCGACAATCGGGGGACCGAGACATACCAATCTTGTGCACGTAAGACTGAAAACACCCATGCCCACTCAAAAGCTGGATCAGATAAAAGTCAGTCTCACCATGCCTTCCATTTAGCCATGGTCTCACATCCGGGATAAGGCGCGCAGTCCACCTTCCCTTCGTGCAATTCACCCAAGACTGCTGCCAATCGTTGAGCGAGCGCTGTCTCTCCTTGCCGACAACCACCTCCTTCGCATCCTCGTGTCGGCGCAGGTAAATAGCGCGGCGCTCTCTAGCAAGGAGGGCGACAGGTATCACGCCTGCAATAACCCTCACCGCCGAATCAGAGACTGTCGGATACGAAGATGCAATCCTCAGTCCTCCTCTTCTCTGTACCTGTGCCAAACGTTTTCAGTATACCTCCTGGCTGAGAGCGTCGCCCCATACCTCTGCTCCGAACAGTAGCACTGACCCTACAGCACTCATCAAGAAGCGTCTTCTTGATGGGCTGGACTCAGAGCCGATACTGCTGAGGTAGCCTTCTCAGGCGTTGCCCTGATTTGCTCAGAGAAACTCATCTTCGAGTCGATCAGTAGCTCCAGGTACTCCACCGACGGGTTCGATTCGATTCGTATATCTCCAATACTGATCATCCTTACTCTAGGGATTCTCTTTTTTGTCAAGATGACCACTTCGGTTTTCTCCAGTGCTAAATTCAGCCCGCGAGCAGTCATCCAGTCCCTCACTCGGCGCATTAGCATACCTAGCCTAAGTTGCACCTGTTCAACGGTGCGTCCAGCGACCAGAGCCGCAGCATCATCCGCATAGCCGATCAAGCGCGACTCAATTGGCATCTCAAGTCTCAGCCTCTCCGGAACCAAGCCGCAAATTATGACGAGGATGGGGCTCTGATTCCAATGAAATGAGACTCACTTTGTTGAATGGACGAGCTCAGATGCTTCAGCTAGTTGTCGGCTTCTAACAGGTAAATCCAGTTTTCTTAGACGAGAAGGATGCGACGTCGAGACGAAGAAAACAAGAGGTATGAGTATTAGAAATTTTCTAACGACCTGGCCGCTCGCCCTGCAACTAATGCGTAACTATCTATTGCGCCTCAGAAAATTTTCTAAGCCTCAAGACAATCATTGATCTATCGATAGCTCAAGGGGAAAGATCTCATATGAGAGATTGGAAATGCGTTTTGGTCTCAGGATGAAATGGTCAGGACACACATCTCATGTATGTTACTCGTGTTCACTTGTCGACAGCTAACAATGAAATGGACTCAGTGATACACATACCTAACCTGGCCCAATTAATGCAGCGATGAATACAATAGGGCATAAAGAAAAATAGTGTTTAGGGCTGACAGCTACCGGGAATGATGCCAAGTATTTTCCTGACAAAGGTCTATGCAATTACAGCAAGTTATATGGGTAAAATCAAAGTCATTTGATATTCAAGCAACTATTAAAGCCCAAATAATATTAGGTATATTTAGATGATTGAAGAGGTTTGTATAAACTGAATATAAAACGAGGAAATGATCGGCGATAGCGTGCCTCCATTATTGACTCTTCAGGGACTAAGAAACTCAACCAACACTGGAAAAATCATCCAGGACTACGAACACTGAAAATATATATTGGAACCTATAATGGGTACCAGTATAAAGCATACGAACTAGGCAAAAAATAACTTAAGAGTCCATACAGTGCTTCTCACTGCGCAATGCTAACTACTATCAAGCTGGGGTAATCGAATGCCAGGCGCCAGAAAAAATCATTTAATTTTGCGAGAAATTTATCCATTGAAAAAAGTGATCCTAAAGATAATGGATTTCCGAGAATCAAATGCAGGGACAACTCTTATAGTCTACAATTTGCAATGATATTTTGGGCATCTAGTTGATTGAAAAGCCTTTAGCGCTCTACACTTGAACTGAATTGTAAATTTCTAAAACCTGCTGCTGTCGTATTCAATTGCTTGGGGTAAAGTTAATTCTCTTACTTTTTGGAATGTATGTACTTGTTAAATTATCTTCAGCTGCATGTTCATGCCTTTCTTCCATTCCCTTTTCATGATTAGCATTGGCAAGTCTTAGCCCCTTTATCCCGTCAGAAAGCGCGCGCGAATCTATTGCTCACGAAGTCTGTCAAACACTATAGCACAGTTTAGACCATATTTTATTTGACGTACAGAGAAAATTTGGTGTTATCTATTTTTGATAAATCATAAGTTAGCATTCTCGAATTTAATATAGCTATGTTTTATTCAAAATATGAAAATAATATAGCTATGTTTTATCCAAAATATGAACGTCACTGATAGTAGAAAAATCTTCTTACAACAGCTCACGCACTTCAAAGCTTGGTGTGTTGGTTTAGCGTTGTAGTGCTTTCTTTCAAAGCACTTCAAATGTTTGGGCGTACTAATATGGCTGGCAATGTTCAGAAATGGTATTTAACCACATAAAACGCTTTTACGCATCTCAACTACAGACATCAAATCAGTGAATTGATTCACACGGGGTATTGTATAGTAAAATAGTAATTTTCGGCTCCGTTATTTGGAACATATATATTCCTGTCCCATTCAGGATATGAAGAAATGTTTAGCTAGTAATACGAATGTTAAGGGACTTTATGCAAATCATTCAGAAATTTTCAGTTTAAATAGATCGTATGCTATTTAACAACGGTTTTACAAATTTTTATTTGAAATGCAAACAGTAATTCTTATTTCTTTCATAATATCATAAAATAAATACGAATTCCACAATGAACTTTCGATTCATGTCTGGTTACAATTGACTTTTCTATAGTCTGAAATTAATGTAAATCGATAGAGAAACACATTTTTCTCAAAACTGCGGGATTTGCTGCTTTAACTAATCCAGGGAAATTAACTGATTCGTGAGTATATCCAGCAGAATCTAGTCCTATATTTAAAATAGGTTTATATTAAAATGTATTTGCAAATATACTGCAATTAAAAACAGTGCAAATTTGTAATCTGAATTCAAGTTCAATTGTTCCTGAAACGTAGTAAAATGTAAAATAAATTTCCAAGCCTTTGCGCGTGATACTAATAATTCGAACATGTAGATCTGCTTGAGTTCCTGGTCTTACTAACCCATTTAATCTATACTTAATCAGCATCGAATCAACAAACGTGAAAAGAAGAAAAGAATATAATTTTCTTATGTGACCCAGCAAAAAACGAACCATTTTGACATGACTTTCAAAATAACAACAATTAATTGAACAGTTATTCCGTTGCTAATAGCATTCTTGTACTTCATCTAATAGAAATGATTGCCAAGAAGATGATAATGATGATGATGGCTATGATGATGACAATGATGGAATTGCGGCTGAAAAATGTTCCTATCTAATCTTCGTTCTTTGCCTCCGTTCTCCATAAGATGTAAACATTATACGAGTATAAACTGGAAAAATTGCAAAACTTATTTAGCTAGTTGTGTTAGTTAATGTTTGGCAAACATTTGCCCGTTTTTGGTGGTCGATGTTTTAGGGGGCGGTTGTTTTCAGTCTAATTAACATTTCTGCAAATTGGGAACTATTTAATAGTGCAATGTAGTTGGTGGCATATGTAGTTCAGCATACTTTTCCAATTTCATCTATATTTTCTAGAACAAATCCGCTCTAACGGTTCCAGTATACTTGTATACTTCTTAGCCTGATATGATGTTGCGAAATGAAATTTTATCTTTCTGGTTTTTAGTTTTATTAATTGATGTCGTTAGGTTAGATATAAATTTCTTGAAATAAGAATTACAGATATTTTCTTTGGCTGCGGGTATAGTGACTGTTGCTTGTGTTGGTGTTAGATTGGTTGCAGAAATGGAGTTTGGAACTTGCACTTGCGGTTACGGCAGACTGGCGAGTGAAAATTACATGCACAAAGGGAGTGGCCGTTGAGACACTTGATGCTACTCAACTGTCGCCGCAATTTATTGTTTCCCTTGATTAACGCCATTCAACTGTCCCCAGAATTGTTTAATGGGTATATTTATACTTCTTGCAGAAGTCGAATTGTCTCTTTATTCATTAAACTGCTGACCGGTTGAGTTTATAATGGGCAACAATTGTAGTTAATTGTTTACTATGAAATGATCTGAAATGTCGATTTCTTGCTTGATTATCATCCGGTCTAATTCGGATTTCATAGTGGAGGTCGCTATACGTATGGCTAATATCATTCGCAGATAACCTGCAAAGCAATCAATAACCGGGTTCACTTCACAGTTCTCCCATGCCAGCGAATCTTAATTATTCATATCTTTCCCAGATTTAAATTTTCACATTCACTAGAAACGTTTAGCATATCTAATGCATCGTCTTTTATTCCGCGACGGCGACGCAGAGTACGTGACGACACAATAACAGATGAATCATCTTCAAGTTATTCTATTGTCGGTTTACAACGATGTGTTTCATTGTAAGTTTCATGGAACTCTCATGGTGATACATTTCTTCCGATTTATTTTTTACACAAAACTGAATAATAAATATTGTACGAGTATCTCAACAAAGTCGGTCAAGTCTTAGGCGAGATTCGCTGTTTTCTTCATTGAGAATTCATAACATAAATCAATATCGCCATCACCTCCACCGAAAGCAATTCGTGAAATTGTTTGGGTGATTGTTTAAAAACTTCTTGAAGAATTCAATTAGAATAGGAAAATACTATTTGAATTATTCAATGAAATGGAAATTTAATCATTTCATGTCTGTAGGCATTAGAAAGAAAATACGCGTGCAAGACGAAAAAAATTTATTTTGCCGAGACAACGACTACTACGGTGACAACAGTTTGAAAACATAAATATAGTAGTTTATAGGAAATTGATTATCTTGCTGGGCTGGACTGCACGGTATCGTGAGTGATAGTAGACAGTGGGAATTCGCGCTTGATTAATTTGTATGTTGATAGCGGGTGAGTCAGCTCAGGAAAATTTATGCGCGAATTTATACATGGAAGTGATTGTTTGGCATTCATTTGCAAGTATATTCACTTGATATGGCATTTGAGATATACAAGTAGTATTTATATGAGTGGCTGCAATATGCAAAAATAATGCATTATAATCGCTGAGGCGACTCATTGCTAAATTGTATGAGGTTAAGCTTTGTGATAAGAAGTCACATTGGCAGCTAAAATGTGTTATTGAGATTGGATTATTAAGGTTGTTGTGACAAGTAATTACATATTTGCTTCGCTTATTTTACTTTCCCGTTAGGAATAAGGAAGAGCCAAGTTCGCTTTAATTCAAAAGAATACAGAAGAGCAAATCACGATCTAGATTTACAAGTAGGATATAGTGACAATTTTTGGCTGCATCTCTTCTGTTCAGTGCTATATTTTATTGCATGCAAAATATAAAAAAAAAGAAGCTGGTAACTTTAATCAAATTTTCTATGTATTCAGGCCTCGAGAATCTAAACACATTGAAATTAGATTATAGAAAAATTTACTATTTTAGAAGCTTGTTGAACCTTTTGGCAATTTAAAACGATCTAAAATGTTAGTACTGGCAACCCAAATTTGTGTATTTATACTGATTCGTTTAAATTTGTAGTATTGAATTTTGAGTTTTAAGATAGGAGAATTTAGAGCGAAAATTTTTATGAAATTAAAATTGTTTAAAATACATCCGTTTAAACTTTAGTATAGTGCACGCTTGTTAATCTACGCAGAAGTTTTTGGCCAGGTCTGTAATCGGACGTCTTTTCCGGAACGCTTTCGTTCATCGGACATTTTCTCTCACCACCCGGGCTATCGTCATATAGTCGGAAGGCTTCCCCGTATTGAAGCTTTGTATCGGATAATCGCGTAGCTTCCTGCTACCGACGTCACCACAGCCTTCCGAAACTTGCTCCCATGCCCCCTCGCCTCTCTTTACCGTTTCTTTGTTCTCGGTTTGTTTTGATTAACATACGGTGCAGCGCGCTCGTTAATTCTCAGTGTTTTCGTTCAATATTGTCATATATTTCAAGGAATGCTGAAAATTGCGAGAGTTCGATGTTTGGATGTTGAAACTGTCAACACGCGTGCGAATCGGTTATTATCGAAAGTATCAAAATTTATTAGAAAACGAAAATTTTATAAGTATATCTCATCATACACGATTATATACACAGCATTTGAAATTTGAACACCGGAAGAAAGCAGAAATTTCATCATGGGCAAGCGCCGATCGCATACACCTTGGACAGAATTTCAGATGCGGCAAAATGGACAGCTATTGTCAAAAAGCAAACACAATGGATGCGGACGATACGACAGCTAAGAATTCGAGCTTTAACCAAGACGCTAGCCTAATTAACTGTAAAGAAAGTGAATTTATGGTAGCGATGGGTAAATTAGTTGTAAAATGTAAAACCCCGACTCCTTTGCCAATCCCATCCACACCTAGCACTAATCCTTCAGCGCACCGCAAATAACACTCGAACGGAAAAGCTGTGATTCCCGCCAATTTCCGTAGAGAATGTGAAGGCAACAGTGCTAAAAGACATTCTGGATAGATGTACCTCTACCGATTGGTACTCGTCTAGAGTACAGAATAACAAAACTGTCGAACGTCCGGCTGAAAATCATAGTGGACAGACTCGAGGCCAAAGATTACATCATGAATCTTCTTAAGAACACCGAAGCAGTGGGGTAGTATTCGTTCACTCCCCAAAGAAAGAAAAAAGTGTGTCGTGATCCTAAGAGGAGTTAGCTCAGACTGAGGCGGTTCGAGGGGACATAACAAATCAAATACCCAATTTAGACCTCGAGTCTGTCAGCCCATTTACCACTGCCTGGTCGAGGGCAAATAAGATCAACTTGCGACTTATTCAGACTAACAGTGGCATCGGAAACAGATAAGAACGTAGTAATAAAACTGCGCTATATTCTAAGCCAACGAGCCGTATGGGAACGCCCCAAAAGTCCAATTTTACCGTTATAAAAGATTCGGGCACGTATTCACCAATTGTGGATTCAAAATGCGATGTGTGGTAAGTGGGGAAGAGCATATCTCAGAAAATTATCCAAGGAAAAAATTGGAAAAGCCGGAAAACGTTCCATTCTGCACTATGTGTAAGACACATGGACATCCAGCAAATTTTTCCAGCTGCCCGGAACGAAAGAGATTGGTAGACAGAGCAATCGAAGCTAAAGCCAAACGGACGGGACCTCCGATCTTAAACTCACCGCTTCCCAGCTATCAAAATAGTTCACCAACCCCTACAACCCCACACAACTTGATCCTATTACCAACCGGACTTCATATCGAAAAGTCCTAAGAAACGGAACTCCACAACACGCTTTGATTTCACCGACTCAACTCCGTTGAGCGCCTATAACAGATAACCGTGGAGTGGCTGGGAGTCTCTCCCAGTGAACTTCTATCCAAGGTCAGAGCTTTCCTCCCATCCTTTGACGCCACTCCTGACCAAGAGAAGCCAATGCCTTTCCTCAATTTCTATTTCAATCTTTATGATTGCAAATAGACTTACCATTCTTTCCCTAAATATCAACTCACTAATTTTACATGAAAAAAGACTACATTGCTGATTTGGTCAAATCCTCCCAACCCGACTTCCTCCTTCTAACCGAGACAGTTCTCAACCCTCAACACAAAGTCAGTGTGGAGAACTATTATGTGTTTCGTAATGACAGTGGCAGAGGAACTGTGATACTGTTTCGGGATGATTTAGATATCCATTAAACTCTCTTTGAACAAAATAATTCCTCATGTACGCTAGCAACTCTCAACACCAAATGACCCAATGGAAACCCAGTCAAAATTGTTATTGGCTCCCTATACCTACCGTGCAATCTAGATCCCTTGATCCAATTCACGCTTCAGGCGAATACAGTGAGTGATTGATGGTCAAAATGCGATTTCTAATTAAAACAGTCTCGTTTATTTTGGAACGCACCTTGACTTGTGCGGAACAAAACGTGCACAGACCTTTCGTAAGCCCAAACGATCGGTTAAAATGCGATAAATTCATGTTTGGAGATGATTTCGGCTTATTTGATAATTGATCGGTGGAGTTTTCTGTGATCACTGATTTTGGACGGCCTGTATGTTCATCGTCATTTATGTCCTCACCTCCATCTCTGAAACGTGTAAATCTCTCATGAACTCTGGCACGAGATAGACAATCATCGCCATAAACTTTTTTCATCAATTCAAATGTTTCGGTAAACGTTTTACCGATTTTAATACAAAATTTGGTATTAGCTCTTTGTTCGAAACTCATTTTTATACCGATGACACAAACATACTGTCACTTTAGACGCAATAACTTCGCTTCCACTGAACGAAATGTCACCAAACTTTCACTGGAAGTCAGGGAGGGATGTACCTTTCCAACGCACTGATTCACAGATAGCGCCACCAAAAAAAAATGTATAACAAAAATCTCGTTTATTTTCGAACGTACTTGTAGTGTCTAGACCAGCATGCCCCCTTCCAGAAACCACGCAGCCCGCTTTATAGATGTCTAACATAAGAGACTCTTCAATTAATAACAGCGGCTTAAGCGTATTTATCATCGAAACTTTAACCGGGTGAATGAGGAGTATTTGAAACTAACGACGCAAATAACAAGCATTTCCTGTGAAATCCAACAACGCATCATATCCGAAGTTCTATAGAAGCAGACTGAGATCACTGCAACAATCTTCAGGTGTGTTTAAAACTATAGATCAACTCACAGGCCATAAGAGTTCCAAATTCGATATTGAAAAAGATCCTATAAAGCGAGGGAATGAAGTTTTCACTACACAATCTGACAAGATCGTTGCATCTGAGGGATACTTCAAACAACTATATCGTCGCCGTGAGTCGTCCAACACAACGTTGAATAACAACGCTAAAGCAGAGGTTTTACTAACGACGGAAGCATACGAGGGATGGATCTTATTCAACTATATTCTTCGCCGAATTTTTAACTTTGAAAACGGAAGCAGAAGATCTCCTAAATGCCTTAAATATCAAGCTATCTCACGGCCTTGACGACAGGAAGACCATCTTCTTCTTCTTGACGATATTATACAATAATTGCATTAATAACGGATATTTTCAAAAACTTTGGAAAGTCAGTAAACTCATCTCAATATCAAAACCAGGCTGCGAAGGTAATATCAATAATTTTCGGCCATTTCCCTTTTGCGAACATGGGGAAAACCCTTGAAAAGATTATTCTACGAAAATTTTACAATTTTACTAATCCCCTGATCCCCGATTTTCAGTTTGGATTTGAACGCGAACGATCTACAGACAGAAGTGCAGTGACCTGTGTTCTAGACCTTAAAAAAAACAAGGTCCGGTCGCAATCCTCAGAATTCTATATAGATTCCTTTCGGATAGAACATCCCAAATTAAACTGGGGAATCTCACTTCAAATCCTATCCCTATCAACTCCGGAGTCCTACAAGGCTCTATCCTCCGTCCCGCACTGTTCAATTTTCTCCTTCACGATACCCCACGCCCAAACTGCTCGACCATTGATATAGCAATATCCTCCCTCCTCACTTTCACCCACAGCCTCCCAGCGATGGCCCAAATAAAGCTTCAGCGCTCTGTCGACAACATCCCTCAATATCTACAGGATTGGGGGCCAGCAAATCGGAGCCGATTGCTTTAGGAATGCCAGCGCGACAGGGTGAATGAAGAGACACGCCAGGAAAACCCTCAATAAAGTTAAAGCAGCGTTCGCAATTATTTCGTCTCTCTTTTTCTCGAAATTAGTCTGCCCAAAAGTTAAAGTCTTAATGTAAATTACTCTTATTAGGCCGATCATTACCTACGCGTTTCCGCATGGCTAAAAATCTCGGCAACTGCTGCCGAAGAAATCCAAAGAGGAAGATCCTTAGGAAATGCCTGTCCAAATATAAGCGGCATAATAAGAAGCACTACAGAAATTCTGCGCTTGACAAAAAGATACGGGAACAGAGTCGATTCTCCACCACATGTTAGCAACGACTAAAAAACGCTTAGAGAAGTGGCGAGAGCACCCTCTTCGATGTATTCGCGCACTTTTCAAACCTACCACTGCAAATAATCCCTACTACTGAAGTCTATTTAAAATCCCTGAAGAATACCACCACGATCCCAATAATTCCGAACCACCAATAATCCGGCGTTTTACGTTTTCCGCGAACCAATCACATACCGGGATTAAACAAAGCATATGTAAAGATTGTTAGTTCATAAGTTTCATAAAACAAAAATGTATTCAAGAATAAATGTAAGTATAAGATCGAGAACTGTTTTAGGTTAGATGTAGGAATAGATTTTATTTATATTAGGATTAGATTTAGTTTAAGATTTAACGTATTAATTTGTCAAACTGTTCAAGTTATGAGCCCTAAGAGCAAATGGCAAAGTCGATGTATCCAAAAACACTAATGTAATATAAGTAACATATATATTCTAACTGTCAAAGTTTATTTGACATCCATATACTGTCAAATGTCACAGTCATTAAGCATAATCTTTAATGTCAAGTTATAAAAAGTCTCAATAAAGTTTACTTGCTTACTATGCTGGAAATTTCTAGACACACATTACTGTGTATCTCTAACAACCCTTTATTTGATTTTAAATAGCCGAAATAAAATCTAATGTTCGGTGACAGATGAGAAAAGTGATCTGGCAACCGGCACACTGCCAAGACCGTTGAATTTGATAAGGTTGAAAAAGCGCTCTATTCATGGATTGTGCAAGAGCGTCAACGGAACGCCCCTCAAACAGGGGACATTATAAGATACAAAGCTTTGCATTATTTGCAACACTAAAAACTACGGCCCGAAAAGTTCTTTTAGAGCAAGCAACGTATGGTTTACCAAATTAAAAACTTGTGGTATACGTATGCTGATCGTAACAGGAAAACAACTTTCGATCACAATTCAGCAATGTCAATGCATCCGGAACACATGAGTTACCGCTTGTTGTCATAGGAAAGTCAAGAGAGCCACAGCTTTTAAAAACTTTGGACTTCCTGTGATTTACAAAAACCAAAGTAAGGCTTCGCTGACAAGTGCATTTTTGCGCGAGTAGATCAAATAAGACTTCATTCGACAACTGCAAAAATTTTTACGTTTAAGAAATCTACCCAAAAAGGTGTTGCTAGTGGTATATAATACTCCAGGTCACGATGTCGGCGAGGAGGTAGCGTCAAGCGGCGGTAACATTAAAGTTGCCTTTTTGCCACCAAACCGCACTCCTCCCTAAAAAAAATTGACCAAAATGTCAATCAAATGATCAAAGCAAAGCAAAAGAAAAGCGTCCTTCTGAATGTGGTCAGCCGAAAATATTGATATTTCCACACCATTGAAACAAATGATTCTAAAGGATGCGAAGTTCACCTTTACCGAATAGAAAAATGAAGTTGAGGCCGAAACAATCCGATCATCATGGAGAAAATTGTACCGATCTTTTTCTACGATTAATGAAGGTGCAGACGAATGGGAACCAGACGGCGACCTTTTCTTGGCAGACCTCAGAGACATAAGCAGAAGAGTGAACAGTGAAAACTCTGAGCTGCAGAGGGGCGATATCGAGGACTGCTGCGCGTACATAACATGGATGAATTGGTATGTTCGGTAAACGAATATTTTTCTATTTTTTTTTTTTTATAAATAAAAGCCAAAAAAAACTTATTTTGTTTCATGTGCATGAAGACGGATGAGCATTTGATGGTTGAAGTAGAATTTGTATCTCAGCAAAATAGACAGGAAGGAATGGATGAAGAAACTGAAGAACCTAGCTTCACGATGGGAACTCTCGCAACCTCTCATATGAGCATTAGATTGGCAGAAGAAAATTCTGTGGATGCAAGCAGAATTTTGGCCTTCGAAAGATACAATGGTCTAATTCTTTTGTACTTTGTTGAATTTTTTTGTTTAATCAGTTTATTTTTCTATAGGAGAATTTCGTTTATTTTTTAAGCAAAAAGAGAATAAAATATTTGCTTTATATAACTAAAAAAGCTCCCAAACGTATTAGCTATCCAAATAAAATGATCTCTGATGTCAAATTTTCTCAAAATATCAAGCTTTTATGTGTATTTCCAGTAATTGAACGTGTTTGATGCACCCTCCGGGAACAAAGGTGTCTAATTGGAGAACGTGTACTGGATAGCATATAAGTGCTTTGAAATTAAACGCAAAGATGTGCGTGATCATAACTGTTCAATTAATTTCTTTTGATTTTTTATAAGATATTAACGTGTAATGTTCTGGGTTGAGCGAACAATTATGCAAGTTAGCAAATAAAATGCCCACATTAAACCAGCAATCACAGCCCGCGTTTGTTTTCTACGGAATTCTAGAAACAATAAACTGAACAGTTTACGCAAGAACAGCAGATGTAAATTGGCAGCATTGGTTTACAGCAGATTAGCAATTCTTATTGTTAGGACTTCAAACTTGTACGAAGAAACTTCACTTATCGGTGGCGTCTACGTAGTCAGGCAAATTATTGCGTTGTTCGATAATTAGTCTATTTTTTTTATATTTTTAAAAGTGAATTTATTTATATTAACAAGCATAAATCAATGATCTTCTTCTTCTTCTTTTGAAATCCGAGCAGCGATGAACTATCTTCCAGCCCGAGTCAGACCAGCGTTTCCTCGGTTTCCCCACTGGTCTACGCCTTTCAGTTCTCCCAACGAATACCTTTTTGGGTATCCGTTGTTCGTCCATACGATTCATATGGCCAGCCCATTACAGCTTCCGCAGTCTTACAATCGTTGAGACCTCCGGTTCGTCGAAAATTTCATACAGATCATGGTTGTATCGAATTCGCCATTTGTCCCCGCCGTCTAGCTTCGCTCCGATTATTTGCCTCAGGACCCATCGCTCAGAGGGGTTCAATATATTTGCGGATACTTGGGTTAGGATTAAGATTTCACACCCATAGCATAAAACAGGTCTTATCACAGATTTGTATACTTGAAGCAGCTGGTCTTCAAGATCGTCTTTTATTAGCGGTTCTAGTTATTTTGGCGGCTAAATACACGGATTAGCTCAAGTTTTCGATACTGTATTCGCCAAGTGTGATATTTTGTGTATTTGAGGTATTTTTCCTCCACTGTGTCATGAGCTTTGTTCTATTGTCATTGATTTGTAGCCTTATTACTTTTGCTTCGCTGTCGGGTTTCAGGAAGAGTTCTTTGGCAGTTGTTAATGACCGTGACAAAATGTTAATCAATGACATATTGACCATTCTGTTGGATGGCCTTTAGATATCGTTCGGTAATTTCAAAACTTCCACGTTCGAAGAAGCCTTGGTTTTTAGAAGCGAAGAACTGTTTACTACCAAAACACTGAACTATTCGTCAATGGACGTATCTTGTACGCTAAATGTTCAAATGAACGGAAAATGGAAAGGTTCAGAATCGTGTTGGCTTCAAGGCTCCAACTTATAAGGGCGCTGGTTTGGCTTCGAGAAAGAAGGTAGTTCGAAACTCTTTTGGATCCCAACAGCAGTTAAGTATCCAATGAAAATTCTAATTCGACTCAGAAAGTGCAATCCAGTGTATTAAGTGCAGCTGCAAGATAATTTCTTATTCGTAAGGCAGCAGTAGACAGGCCAACAGCTTGAAAACTGCCGTGGTGCTTGCGGTAGGTCAAACAATGCAGATAGTTGTTCGCCCTGGTATCGGGTCTTCACCTTCGCATTACGCAAATGAGAATGGATTACGTCAGAACCTAGGATTCTGAATTTATCCTGCGCCAAATTAACGACACACGAGATATAGACAAATACAACACGAAAATTTTCTCTAGAACCATGGGTGGAGACCAATCGAATCTTTGGCTTAAACATACGTACGTCGCTTGACTACTGTGACAGAAGATCTGACCGCCTGCTCGATAATTTCCATGAGTATGGGGCGAATATATTGATAAAACTCACGAGTCTAGTCGCGATGAAGACATTTTATAAAGAGGACACGGGATGGCATAGAATCATCGACACTGATTGGAGGAGCTACAGGATCCTACAAAGCGAATATGAAAGGAAAGTCGGAGGCTTAAAACTGGTATCTCATATGAAGTCTTGTGAATGGACTCTTGGAATGTGAGAGACTTGGAAACTATAATAAAACACCAGTAGCAAGCAGATCACATTAAGCCAAATGAAGGTTTCAGGACGATAAGTTGATTGAACTTCTACTAAACCCGTTCTGAATCTGTAAGTACTGAAGAGTTCCAGTTTTGATGTCAGTAAGTGAAAACTCCAGCAACTTTTGAATATCAATAGCAAACGGCTGTTTTAATTAGCCGCTAACATTAATTATAAAATCTAGCAAGTGCTTTTTTTCAAAATTCTAATGCATATATTATCATTTCAACTTGAACTAGCCGAAAAATTTATTATATATTGTATTTTTAAAAAGACAATGCTACAGCAGGCACAATCTATTTCTTACCAGGAGACTGCGTAAAAACTGCGTACTTCCGAATTTTTTCCCAAGCTGATAAAAACAACATTTTCAAAAACCGTGCGCGACGAGTGAAAAAGTGTGGGAACCAGTTGAGCCGTTCAAAACGGTTTTTCGTTTGTTTGCGCTCTAATATTGGCTATTTTATTCAGATTGTTTTCTGTGGTAGAAGGTAAGTATAGGATTTTTCATTAGGGACATAACAATTTCCTATCTTTATATGAACGCACCCTTACACTTTTTTAATGAACTCTCAATGTCAAAACGTTAGTTTAAGTCAATATTTTTAATCATGATAAAGTTCACGAACCAGCAACGTTTTGAAATTAAGAGTATTAAAAATTACTACCGAAATTCTGAGTTGGTGCTCGCAACTTTAATAGCGCTTACTCCAACTTTCGGCCGTAATAACCGTCCCACCCGACAGGCTGTGCGTGCTATAGTGGATGAGTTCTACTCCAAATTTTCATTATTGGACGGTCTGATGCCAAAAAGACGTCGTACCGCTCGAAGCGAAGGAAATATTGCAACCGTAAGTGCATACATAGATTCAAAATGAGCCAAATCAGTCGATTCCACGTTGTTTTCAAGTATTGGACATCGCTCAAACGACACTGTGGCGTACTTTGCGAAAGCGAAAAGATCTGGGCCTACATGGTTACAAGATCAAATTGACTCAAACACTAAAGCCACTTGATCATTCGAAACGCCGAAACTTCTTCAATTTTACTGTGGCAAAGCTTGAAGAAAATGAAGAATTTCATCGAAAAATCATCTTCAACGATGAAGCTCATTTTCGGCTCAATGGCTCGGTTACTAAGCAAAATATGCGTTACTGGTCAGCAACAAACCCACATGCGCTTCTTGAGACACCGTTGCATCCGCCAAAAATTACTGTTTGGTGCGGTTTTCATGCCGAAGGTGTGATTGGGCCGTATTTTTTCGTGGATGAAAACGACCGTCATGTTACCGTCAATGGAGAGCGCTATCGTGTTGTTGGAAGATTATTTGTGGCCAGAATTGGATAAGATTGACATCAGCGATATGTGGTTTCAACAAGACGGTGGCACTAGCCACACAACAATCCTCACAATCAATTTACTGAAAGGCAACGTCTCAAATATTTCTAGAGAGTAGGCCCACTTTGATTATAGCCCTGGCTCTCAGAATCAAGGCAAGAGCAATCGCAGCTTACGATTTTGAAGCACTTAAATGATTTTTGTATCTAATTGACAGTGAAATGAGACTTTCCAAGCCACATTGAGCCTTGAACTGTACACAATGAAGTCCTTGCTGGATATAAATTGAACAGCAACCTACAGTAACAAAAATTTTATCAATGCTGGGTTATCAAATGTAGATTTTAATGAAAAATTTCCAAAACAGGTCTGAAAACAGAATTACCTCAACCCAAGGTTACGGGAGGTGAAATTTTCAAGGATTTTGTGTTGTACAGTGGTGCTCCAAGCTCTTTCATTCATCGCAGAAGAAATACAGAATGAAAGAAAGGTCGGGATTTTAGCAGTTATTCGTTTTTTTACACGGATTGATTTTCGGATCGCGCACCTTCTTTCGAGTTTTCTAACTCAAACGGCAAAAAACATTTGCTGGAATTAAATATATGAGTTCCTGGTAAGCTTGTTTTTCAAGTTAGAAGAAATTAAAGATTGAAATTAATCACTGCACAACTCTGTTCTATTTACTTAATTAGAAAACAATTCCGGGACCCCAAATAATCATTATCCTTCCTCGCCCCCATCAATATTTCGATCAGATTGCAACCTACATGCCATGCCACACGGTCATTTGGTAGAAATCTTAAGTGAAACAAAAACAGTTCTTCGTATTTCCAAATCTAAGATACCAAAACTATTTTATCGAAATCGGAAGTTTCTTCATTTATTTTTTATCTGCAATGTGATATCTATCAACAAGTCTTCGCTTAAGAATGTCGGTTCAAATGAATAAAAAAAGATGAAGAAAAGCTATCAAAATATTACATTAAAATTTAATGAAAGCAAAAAAGGAAATCATAGTGTAAAGTACTGATGCTACGATATAACAATAGAAAACATAAAGTATCTAAAATATTGTCTCAACATGTTTAGTTTGTATTTTTGGTATTTTAGGAAGAGATAAATTTCACTAGGCAATAGAAACGTTTTGATATTTGTGCTTTCTTAATTTCGTAATTAGCGTCGAACTTTGAATACGCTGTTTCGAAATCTGCAGGAAGGGATGAGAAGGGTTAATAAGAGTAATGGTAAAATTCATCTTTAATTTTAAAAAGGTTATTTTTCAAATGGCTAATTTAGCTGTAATGTTTTCCTGTCATCATCTATAAATCTTCCCATTTTATCAAAATTATTTTCCGATTTTTTTAATGACCCACAAGAAAATAGAAACAAATGATACAAAGACAAAAACTCTTTGAACAACAGACAAATTTCTACTTTGTTCATTCAACACTTGCGTATAAAGAAAAAAGAAAACTAAAACTTCCCAATTACAAAAGCTCACCACACGCCGCAGGGAGTGCGGCAATAAAATTCCGCTGTTTTCAACATTCGATGCGTAAAACTAGAAGCCTTCGACAAAAGTACACACGAGCCAGCCAACACAACAAATTTTTTGACGCGTCATTTTTAAAGAGTGAATAATTCAATCGGAATTGTATGAGCATTCAACAAGCTGGCGACAGAATTTCCGATTACTAAGAATGAATTAGAAACATTGACATTTTTTATACATCAAACAGACGCTGCTAAGTTTGCAATAAGTGATGACATTTTGTGGGTGATTATCATGTCTAAATTGCTGCGAGAAATTAGCGCTGGTATATGTATATGGATTCATTGCTGAATGATCTATGGATGGTTTCGATGAAGCGTATAGATTATTAATTATCACTTAATTACTTAAGGTGTTTTCGCAAATTGAATGCAATTAATCTGATATGCATTTAAAAACAAGTTTAATTTAACGATATAACTTTACAAAATATTGTATATTTTTTTCGCTTGATCGAAATATTGTTGATTTTATTTAAAAGTTCATTATTTTCATTGTTTTGCCTTGAGGCAAGATGGACATTATGTAGATTGGCGCAGTCACACTATAATCCATTGTCCTCAGAAACCCCATCTCCTAACGAACTAGACTGCCAGCATGTTCCAACTCACTGACGTGTCACCCAAATATCTGCTATCTTGCATAAGCACAGGCCTGGCACACAGATGCATACAGGTAGTGCATGGTTTGTTTATCCTTTTCTCAGCCGCATTGGCAAATAGGGCCTTAAATAACTACGCTGTGCATATGAACGTGTGATCAATCCAACTGAAGTTCTGCAATCTTTCTTAGTTAATTTAAGTAGAAGGTCGACTCCTTCACTAAGGTGTTGCAATGAGTACAGCTCCCATATTCTTTTGAAGATACTACTTAGCCCTCGTATATGCGCTACTAGGGATCAAGTGGTACAAGTGATTTGAAAAACGTACCAAAATAGCATTACGAGTACACCGTCGAAAATCAACTCTGTAAGTAACATATGTTTCAATATTCTGGAAGCAGTGGAAACCCCTTTACAAGTTTTGAAATATTTGATATGGATTCAGAGGGACTCTCTTATGGACCGGAACCTTCTTTGTGATACCAAAGAAGAACGATGAAAGTTACGTCGGGTGTCGCTTAGGGATTCATCTTCGGCCTAGACCTGTGGAACATGTGGTAGTACGGGGTAATGTGCAAGTTCATACGCACGTCTAGTTTTCTTAGACGGGAAGGACACGATGTCGAGATCTCTTTTCCGTCTAAGAAAACTGTACTTACCTGTTTGAAGAAGGCAGCAGGCTGCCGCGTATGAACTCGCTCTCTGAGAATAGTGCTGCCGGCTGAGTCAAACTTGGTTGCCTATGCGGATCACGGATGGCGTGAGTTGAACATGTGCAACTAAGGTTAGGTATGCTAATGCGGCTAATGAGGTGCTGGATGCCTACTCAGCCTAGTGCTGGAGAAAACTTAAGTTGTCGTTCTGAGTAAGAAAAAAATTCTGCGAGTGAGGACGATCAGCATTTGGGAAGTGCAAGTTCAGTCGAAACTACAAGTAGATGTGAAGTACCTGGACGTTCTGATGGACCCGAAGATGAGTTTCTCCGAGCAAATCAGGGCAATGGCGGATAAGGCTGAATCGGGTGTGTCGACACTCAATCGACTATGGCCAACGTAGGGGGATCCACCTTATCAATTAGGTGACTTCTGCGTTCACGTGTGTACTGAAAATGCGTAAATACCATTTTCAAATAGCTAGACAATAAGATTATTTATTAGGCCCTGTATACAAATATTTTAAGCAATCAAAATGGAAACATTTTAGCCCAGTTTAAAGGAGCGTTTAAAAATGGTGCAACTGCATGCACACATATGAATTTTTATTGCGAAAGCGGCACGTCTGACGGAGAGATATCGTAAGAAAAATGTAATTTTCGATTTCGAAATGCAATAGGCGAAACGATGAGAAAAAACAAACGGCAAGTACTTGCCCATATCTTTTTTCGGCCATAATCATTTTCATCGGCAATAGTTGCATCGGGTGTAGATTGAGACTTAAGCCCGATGCACACGAGCGTTTTTAACGGTGCGGCGCCGCAGTGGCATCGCAAATGGGTTGCAAATATTATCTAATCATATTTGACAATACATACGACTGCGACGCCACAGCGTTACCGTACAAAGACTTTTATTGCATTTGCGATGCCGCTGCGGCAACGTAATGTTAAACAAGTTGGGTAGACAGACCTATGCTCATGCCAGAAGGGTTTTGTACTCAACTTACAAAATGCAGTAACCAGCAACGTATAAAACCAAGAAATATGCAATGTTCGAGGATCATACTATTATTAACAAAGTTGAAAGAATTTTGAGTTCTGAGGTATTTGTTATAGTTATACCCATAAATATCTCCCTTGATAATTTTTTCAGATTTTTTAGATCACAGGTGTCCTATCGCGAGGGAGGAAACACATTTTTCATGTATTTCCCCCCTGTGCCCCCACTGAAGCAAAAACTGACAGTTTAAGAACTGTTTTGAGAAGCTCTCATAGAGAACTTTCAGTTGATACTCATATCGGCTACCTTTCATGACATTTTTTTTCAGGGGCCAGGCCACTCCTCTATACTGTAATCATCGATTCATGGCCTATTTTTTCGAATCCTAGAATGGTTACAAAGCCCTTTTGTTAGGAGCTCTCTCCTGCCTCTTTGATTTGTTTCAATTGTATGTACTCATCTTCATGATACCTATCATTCCTGAAATTTTCATGCAAATCCTAGCAAAGCTGTAGTGTCTTAGTCGGTAAAAAGCGCATATGACTCCATAGCCATATGTTTCCATAGTAATACAGGGCATATTGTTCCATAGTAATACAGGAAAATTCAAATCGCTATAACTTCGGTAAATACTATTCGATCTTTATGAAACTTTCAGAAAAGATCAATCCTATTAAAAGTCATCTGTTTGCTAAATTTTGTTGAATTTAAGGGTACCGTTTAGATTTTATTCTAGAAAATATAAAATCGATAAATCATACTATTACTAACAAAGTTAAGTGAATTTCGACTTCTCATGCATTTGTTGTTGTTGTACTCATTAAGGCCTACATTCATGATTTTTTTCAAATTTTTCGGATGGAAGGTGTCCAATCGCAAGTGGGGGTACGCGAAAAGTTCGTACATTTCCTCTTCCCCTTCCCCCCTCGGTACTCTAAGGCAATTTTAAGACTTGTTTTGAAAAGATCTCATTGAGACCTTTCCAATGACACCCTACTCGACTACCAATGGTGAAATTTTTTTTGAGGGCTCACCTCCCTATATGGGGAGACCCCCTTAAACCCGTTTGAAAAATTTTTCCACCCTTGAAGTTTCAAGAAGTCACCACTTCTGACCTTTCCACAAAGTTTCATGGCATGTAGCCTCTATAGTTTCGGAGAAAAAGTGCTGTGACATACAGACAGACGGACGGACAGACGGACACAGGTCGTGATTGCAATAGGGTTTTGTATTTTAGTACAAAACCCTAAAAACACGTCGCTGCAGCGACACCGCAAATGCAATAACAATTGTGTGTAAAGCAACGATCCAATATGATTAGATAATTCTTGCACCGTATTTGCGGTGCCGCTACAACGCCGCAACATTAACGAAAAAAATTTAGATTGGTAATGCATTTCTGAAAGTAATTCCGATAGTTTTACGACAAAGATTATAATTAAAAATTGATAATCATCGCTTGTGAATACTGGAGAGAAATTAGGTGCATAACATAGATTTATTTCCAAGGTAATCTTTCTTAGAGCGAAAATTCCTTACAATATTTCGAAACAATCCTACTTATTTCAAATAAGTAATATTGTATTTTTATTTTTCATTTAATGAAAAGATTCAATTAAACGTAGCTTAAAGTTTAAATATTTGAAATTTAAATACAAGACGCTTTCAAAAATAAACGAGACTGAGCTAAAATAGAAACATCAGGAGCTTTGTTCTAATAAATTCAAGTTTATTTATTCAAAATAGTCTCCTCCAGCCAGTGTTTTGCGCGATCCAAAAGCTTTTCGAAAGAGTGTTTCAGGTCATTGACCGAAATGTCCTTCAGGAAGTCGGTACAAGCCTTTTGGATGCCCTATACGGACGCAAAGCGTGTTCCTTTCATGGCCAAATGAATTTTTCCGAATAGGTAGAAGTCACAAGGAGCCATATCAGGCGAATACGGTGAGTGATTGATGGTTAAAATGCGATTTCTAGTCAAAAAATCATAGAAAACTTATGACAAAAGTCTAGTTTATTTCGGAAAGCACCTTATTAACGTGCGGAACAAAACGTGCAGACCTTTCGTAAGCCCAAATGATCGGTTAAAATGCGATAAATCGATGTTTTGGAGATATTCAACTCCGATTCCATAAATTTCAACGATGATTTCGGCTTATTTTCGATAAACTCACGCACAATTTCGATAGAGTCGTCGGTGATCGGTGATTTTGGGCGGCCCGTATGTTCATCGTCATTTATGTCCTCACGACCATCTCTGAAACATGTAAACCACTCATGAACTCTGGCACGAGTTCAACTCAAATGTTTCGGTAAACGTTTTACCAATTTTAATACAAAATTTGATATTAGCTCTTTGTTCGAAACTCATTTTTGTACCGATGACACAAACATACTGTCACTTTAGACGCAACAACTTCGCTTCCACTCAACCGAATGTCACCATACTTTCACTGGAAGTCAGGGAGGGATGTAACTTTCCAACGCACTATCTCATTCATAGATGGTGCCACCAAAAAGTATTTTATGATAAAAGCCTCGTTTATTTTGGAACGCTACTTGTATTATCTTAACTGACTCATTAAGACAATCTTACTTGCGCTCATTTTATGACGTATAATTTTGAAGTGGAATCTCCTTGCACTATTCACCGCAACATAAAGATCATGTATGTACTTCTTTTCAAAATTGTACAATCATTGAGCCAGGCTAGATGTAGTCGCAAACAGGATTGTGACCTCTTTCAACATTCAGGATAGCTAAACCCTGTCTTAGGTCTACACGGCCCAACATTGCACGCATCTTCATTTTCTATACCATTCACTTTTCCTCATTGTATGTGTATGTGTGTTCTCAACCGTGAGCAACATACATGAGATGTGCATCCTGACCGGTTTGATTTTGAGAACAAGAACGCATTTCCAATCTCCCATACGAGATCTTCCCCTTGAACTATCGATAGATGAATGATTGCCTCGAGACTTAGGGAAATTTCTGGGGCGTATCTGATAGATGCGCATTTGTTGAAATGCATGCGGCCAGGTCATTAGAAAATTTTCAGGACTCATGCTTCTTGTTTTCTTTCTCTCGACGTCGCGTCCTTTTCCTTTTAGAAAACAGGAGGCAGGCAGCAAGCTCAAGCGAATGAACTTGCCCATTAAGATACAATGGCGCGTTTGTAGTTATTTCATTTTAAAAGTAAGATTTTAATTCAATTGCATAAATGGAATAAATATATTCGTATTATGTAATGCCGGATATCATACCGATCCCATGGAAATTTATTTCACTATTTCAGGACACTTCGAGTTCGGTTTTCTTTTTTTTCTAGAAGATTTTTTTCTTATAGTTTGCTTGGAAGAGCAGATCAGATCTTGGCATTGCAATGGTCTCGAAATCGGTGACGCAATTAAGTTAAAATTCCTTCGGTTATTGCTTTGGAACGTCTGCAGACTCTTTGTCTTAAGTCGATTGCCAGTTCAACTTCGTTTTCGACGTTTCGTCGCAAAAATGTTTGCAGAGCCATCAGACGCCATCAATACAAATGACGTCCAATGATCAAGTGGGGACTTCAGTAAGTTTCTAGCTTTTGCGTATTATACGGTCCATGAATTGGAGCTTCGGTACTAAGGTCCCACGGACAGGAGCATCAGAGTTGTGTGAGACACAATCGGCGCCACTTCAGGTGAATTGTAGAGCTACTGCTGATTTTGCGATAAAATTTCACTTCCAAATATTGATCCAGTGCTCGTAGAATTACACATATCATACAGTAGAATTACACATATCTTGTAGGGCTTACAAATGTATTGACTATAATCTTGTCTGTATGGCTCGTAGTTTAGAATTTTTTTCGTAAAGTACAAACTAAGCGAAGAAAACTCGATTGCAAGCCATTTTGAAGCGAGTCCACTTATCGCTGGGATTCCAAATGAATTGGTGAGTGCTGACAGGTAGGAATAATTTTGAAATTAGATATTATTGTATATATATATACATATAACACTTTTTTTCACATAGGGTTATTGATAGTTCACAACTTAAAGTCACTCTGAACGTTTTTTCTCTTCTCTATAATTATTAAACAGATTAACCGTGGCAGTACGGCGTAGCCCACAACTGCAGAACGTTCCCATAGAGCTGCCGCAATGTGCGATCTTCTGCCGAAAATTCGCGCGTGAGTTTCACTGGGGGTGCATTACAATTTAGCTCAAGACGAACTGGATCTGCCTTTTTTTCAAATATCCCCAGGCTTCATTAGATCTGAAACGAAAGGATACAGACTCACAACTATAGGACTTGGGACCCATCGCACCACCACGACCTCAAGGAACGGTACGAAAAGAATTGCCATACCAACTGCGAGCCAAGGACGCTCTAAACACCACCTATCCCAATGCTAGTGAGAAGGGTGGTGAGACCAACGGCGAATTCACCCTCGGAGGTAGACCATGGAGACTGCACGGCGCGGCAAAGAGGGGGCATGGAAATGAAGAAGCCTCCAGCGAGCCTTAAAGACCAGAATGGACAAGGTGGAGGAGAGGTTGGAGATCCCTTCACTAGTTCCTCCCATCCAATTTTCGGTGCACCCCGCACCATCTCAACCCAATCACCGTCAAGAACAGGGCCCGCGTTGGACGACATAGTTCGGCCACCACAAAATTACAATAACTGCAACGAAGTCAAACCTTCGAGTTCTAGTAGGAGATCCCTATGAGGGCATCGCGGGACCCGGAACGACATATGTATGCCAAGCTTGCTTATACACTACATGAACCTATACACTTACTCAAGGTACGAAAATTTTGTAGTCCTGGGTACAATCTTCGGGCCTGTCCATGCAGACTGATTCAAATTCGAACGATCTTCTGTGGTAATTTTAACCAGGAGCTAATTGATTAGGTATTAAGTTTTCTCTAAGGTTTATTCCCGCTATTTTTCGCACTCGTATCGAGGAGATGTTATAACCTGAAGGACATATCCGAGAGGCTACTGAGGGTATCTCTCACTAAGGACTCCTTCTGACTCATGACTATTCCATCCATGGCCTGGCCTAACGAGAACTTCAGGATATGTGTCAAACATACGATTTTTTGCGGTTAGATAGATAGATAGTCAATAAACAGCTGTGTGCGATCCGTATAAAAGCCAAATTCTTCAAAACTAGTCTGATAGTACACTATCCGACCGAAGAAAAGGACGAAAAAATGTAAGAAATGTTCTAAAATCACCTGGAAAGACTAGTCGACTCATTGTCTACAAACTACGCAAAATAATTCCAGCTGATTTCAACGCTAAGGTTGGCAATGAGCTATCTCATCGGCGAGCGACTGGAGGATATATCCACGATAAAACAAATGACAACGGCCAGCACCTGATTGACTTTGCATGTAGTAGAAATCTAGTCATTCGCTCGACTTGCTTCCCACATCGACGCATACATAAAATGACATGGGTAGCAACGGATGACAACACACAAAACCAGATCGATCATGTTACGATCCAACAACGTTGGGCCTCGAGCACACTTGACGTCCGTGCATACCGAGGAGCCAACTGTAACTCAGATCATTACTGATCGAATTAACCTATCGATGTCGTATGCCAATGGCATATTCGGGGAAGACCAGCTCGCTACAAAAATTCGACATCGAAAGGCTCCAGGCGGCGTCTGTGGCCAAAAATTGCCAGAAACCCTCGACAACCAGCTGGCCCCTAGCTTATCAGACGCATCGCTGAAAACAACCAACGAGCTCTGGATGGAAGTGGAAGCGGCGATTAAGACCGTGGCAGAACACACAATCGGACATCAAGCCCGGCGGAAGAGAAATGAATGGTTCGATGATGAGTGCCAGAATGCGTTAGATAAAAAGAATCAGGCGTACTAAGAATACGTAAGTAGAAAAACCAGGACGAAGAGAGAACACTGTGAAAGTCTCTGGATAATAGCGAATAAGATAATTAGAATTAAGAAAAGAAAATACTTTGACGACCAATTGAGAAGTATAGATATAACTTTAGCGAGCAACAAGAAAAGCACACAAAAGAAGTGAAAAGCCTGAAACGTGGTTATCAGCCCAAGACCACGCTCTGCCGTGATGACATCGGCAACTTCATCGCTGCTGAAAACAGGATTAAGGAAAGATGGGCATCATATTCCAACAACCTCTTTAAGCCTCCGCACAACTCCAGAAATTCGGAACCTATAGAGTCCCGGAGACCTTTCATTGGGCCCACCTACTCTGGATGAAGTTTGTTCCACCATCAAGGCCCAAAAGAATAATAAAGCGCCAGGCATCGATGAGATTCCAGTGGAGCTCATTGAATATGGTAACAACGGTGTTCAGAAAGCCATCCGTAAAGCCATCCAGCACATTGGGCAGCAAGAACATATGTCGAACGAATGGAGCCAATGAGTTATATTCTCTATCCACAAAAGAAGGTGACAAGCTACAGTGCGAAAATTATAGAGGCATATCACTACTTTGTACGGCGTACAAAATATTTTCAAAAATCTTAGAAAATATAATCAGATCAAACACCAACAGTATTATTGGGGAAGAGATAAAAACACCGAAGAGTACAGTTTGGTAATAAAATATTTTATTCAGTTTTGAGACCAGCTGCATACACAGGAAAACAAAGTTCCAAGTTTACAAATCTCTGATAAGACCTTTGCTAGGTGTGAAACATGGATCCTAACCCAAACATCCCCAAACATATTGAACACCTTCGAAAGGGCGAATAATCGGAGCGAAGCTAGACCATTCGATACAACCATGAGGTTATGAAATTTTTGGCGAGCTGGAAGTTTCAACGATTGTAAGATTGCAGAAGCTGCAATGGGCAGGCCACATGAATCGTATGAACGAACAACGAATACCCAAAAAGGTATTCGTTGGGAGATCTGAAGTGCGAAGACCAGTGGGGAAACCGAGGAAACGCTGGTCTGACTCAGGCTACGAAGATAGTTCATCGCTGATTGAATTTCGAAATAGGAGGACCCGGTCAATGGACCGAGACAGTTGGAGGCGCTATTTGTAGGTAGCGAAAGCCCGAGAGGGGGCTATATTGCTACAAAGAATATGAAAATAAAATGGCGGCCGCTTTATGTAAGAATAAGTAAATTTGTGCTATTTTTTCCCCAGCTTAAGTTAAAATTTAATTAATACAAAACCATTCTCAATACCATACTCAATACAATACGCTATTGATATCAATACCTGTCTATCGTCCCTTCGTCTGTATGCTCGCCAGTGCGTCACGAAAAGTTTCCGTAGAAACTATAGAAGCTAGAGTCATCAAACTTCTTTTCACAAAGTTTTATCAAGTGTTGGCATAAAGTAAGTTTTTAAGTCCAAAAAAATATTCAAATGACTTCGAAGGAGGTCTCTCAATTTAAGAATCTGATCTCTTAAGGGATCTTTTCTATGGTTCGTATTTAAAAAATCGATTTATTCCAGCCTTATCTCTGGTGAAGCTTTTTATTTTATAGGAAAAAATTATAACATATATAAATACATTTATTGAACTATTGAAAAAAAACTATTTGTGTTCTTAGCTGAATTGCTTTTTGCGCCCGGTTGGGTTATCTGAAAAGCCAAGATGTATTTTAAAGTAAAAGCTTTAAACTCTACAAAAGAAATCTACAAAAACTCAATTTACACAAAATTTGCCTTAAAAAAAACTCTCAAAAAAACACCCTTTTTGTAGCATTAAAACCCGCAGCGAAATGTAAATGTTATAAACTCATGCAAGAAAAAAAAATTGGTAGGATAAAGGCAATCGAATGAATAATTCGTGCTCAGCAGTGACAGCAACTTTGAAAAATGTAGTTTTGAGAAAAATTCATCTGAATTTTTCAGTACAATTATTTTTTTGATAAAAAATTTCAAACTGAAATATTGGTTTACTATTAAACAGTCGTCATCTATGTTGTGTAGTAGTTACGAGAGCTCACTGCGTAAGCCGAAGTTCCCTGGTTCGAATCTCGTTAGTGGCAACGAGATTTGTTTCGTGTGATTCTTCGGACGGACCATAAGCCTGTCCAGTTATACGTGCTGGTTTAAAATCAGAACGTATTCCAGCTGGGTGGACGAATCAACGGCCGAAGCATGGCACTGACCATATCTCCTTCTCGAGTGCCGATACATCCGATCAAGATGAGATACTCTAACTATCTCTAAGCGAAGGCCCGAAAGGGGCTGTAGTTCTAAAGCAAAAAAAAAAATAAATAAACAGTCGTCTACCGCAGGATCATAGAGTAATACATCGCTTCATAAGCAACCACTTGCTACTTATAGGCCTTTTCCCGTGCGATACAGACTTCTTTTGAGAAGTACCGCTTGCTCAATTTTCAGCTAAGCTGATGCGTTGGACGACTCTGGGTTGTTCGATAATTAATGTAGTTTTTTTCATGTTTTTCAAAGTAAATTTATTTATATCAACAACAAACATTCATCAATGATATATTGACCATTTTCTTGAATGACCTTTTGCCATCTTTCGGTAATTTTAATAATTCCACATTCGAAGAAGACATGGTTTTTAGAAGCGAAGAACAGATCCAACTCACTTTCAACAGCCTACGAAAATTTTACCATTCAAATGGTTTTGAAGGGAGCGAAACAAATAATAGTCTGATGGCGCTAAGTCAGGGCTATAGGGTAGATGTGGCATCAATTCCCAATTGAGCTCCATTAATTTTTAACGGCTTATCAAAGAGGTGTGGGGTCTGGCGTTATCATGACGGAACATCAGGCCTTTGTGATTGGCAAGCTCAGGGCATTTTTCTTGATTTATCCGTTCAATTCAATAGTTGACCGACAGTAGACATTCGGATCAATAGTTTGGTTTCTTAGAAGCAGTTCAAAGTAGACTATAACCATGTAATACCACCACACAGAAAGCATAATCTTCTTTTGGTGAATATTGGCTTTGGATGTCGATTATGGGGCTCCTTGGTCCATGATCGTTTTCGGACTACGTTATCGTAAACAAATCATTTTTTTTCATCCGTTATGATTCTTTTTAGAAATGGGCCGTTTTGGTTACGATTCAGCAAAGAGTCACATACGTTAATGCGTCTGGTGAGGTAAATTTCCTTTGATTCGTGAGGTACCCAAAAATCCAGTTCGTTTACGTAACCAAGCTGTTGTAAGTGAAAGTAAACGGTTGAATTCAATATATCGAGCTTCTCTGCTATCTCTCGGTTTGTCATACGCCGGCTAGTTTCGATTAACGCCTTTATTTTAATGTCATCAGTCTTCTTCTTCTTAACACTACAGCCCCTTTGGCCCTTCGCTTCCTGTAAACAGCGCCTCCAACTGTCTCGGTCCATTGACCGTGTCTTCCAATTTTGAAATCCGAGCAGCGATGAACTGTCTTCGTCGACCGAGTAAGACCAGCGTTTCCTCGGTTTCCCCACTGGCCGCCGACCTTCAGTTCTCCCAACGAATACCTTCTTGGGTATTCGTTGTTCGTCCATACGATTCATGTGTCCAGCCCATTGCAACTTCCGCAGTCTTACAATACTTGAGACCTCCGCTTAAATGTAATCAGTAGTGGTAGGCAAACTAGTATGTGGTGCATCTTGCACATTATAATTTCCAGAACGAAAGCGAGCAAACCAACGCTGACACTGGCGTTGAGTAAGGCAGTCCTCACCATAAACTTCACACTATTTCGTTCGAGCTTGCACCGCATTTTTGAACTTTCAGAAGAATGAAATATGCCGATAATGCTCTTTTTGATTGTCCATTTTCAAGTTTATTTTTAACTAACGTCTTGTTTACTAATGACGCTCAGTTTTTGACTGAAGATAGTCTGAAGTCTAATCTTTGAAATAGTATATAATAATGTAAGCCACACAATCACTACCACATTAAATATGCAGTTTCCTACAAGAATTATCGAACCCAATATTAAATTATGAGCTGGATCTAAAATTCATTTTGATCATTTATGTGCAGTTTAAGCGTTCTACTTGTAAATACGACACAAGCAAAACAGTATTTAAGAATCGATTATCAATTAAGTATTCAATCTACTATCTCCATTACATATTTTTTCAGGTGAGCAGGAATATTGTTATGCTAAATAGAAGAATTTATGCAAATAAACACCCATTTCAATGCGGAGTCCTCTTTATCTTGCCTGTTCCGCTATCAAATTGTCATCTGCGTATATGCTTGGTATGTTATTTGGCTGCAACAATTATTCATTTCTTTTTTCACTAGTTTGTATTCCCCAATCGCATCTTAAGCTATTTATAAACATTCAGACAAGTCAATCGAATTTTGAGTTTTTGTTTTATTTGAATGACTGTTTTTTTGGCGATAATAGCTTTTGCTGACAACGGAATATTTTATGCCACATACCAACGATCACATATCGTATTAAATATGGCTCTGCCGTTGTTGCTACTGTTGCTGCGCTACGCCTGCCATTTGTTGGGAGTTCCATAACATAAATATTTATTTTAAAGTTAAAGCTTTTGTTTTCATTAATATAACGCTACCAGAATAACCAAAAGGGTCGTTGTGATATTCGCGATAAGAGACCTTGAAGTGTCACAGACAATCTAGGTCTTAAGCTGAGAAGCAAAGCTTGGTCATTTGTATGGAAAACGGTAGGAAAGTAATGAAAGTGATAGTGGGACTAGGGAGAATAGCGGGAAGAGTGATTGCAGTGGGTCGGGTCAAATGTGTTCAATGATAAGATTATCAGTCAACATAGTATGGTTTGTTGAGCGAGGTTAATTGAGTAAGTACCGATCAGAAATTCTTGACCCAATAAACACTGGTTACAGTCTTTATTTAGACTATCGATTTTAAATATTTATTCAGCTAATCTGTTTTTCTGAGAGTTTCACTTGTACTTGCAAAGCTGAAAACTTCTTCAAATTTTCTATCCAACCGATAAAAGGTAACCAAAATTTACTTGAAGTCATTCAACCGACAATGAATTATCTTAACAAAAATATACATTTAATGTAACTGCGTGGTTCAGTTAATAAACTTCGTAAATTGAAAAGAAAATTCACAAATCCTTTCGCGAAAAGCCTGTCTCACAAAACGTTTATTGCAATTTCGCAGGTATTTCACACTGGGCTTATCAAAAACAAATAACATAGCTTTGCTATAAACTTGAATTTATATCTTACGAATCTTTATTTACTTAATATTATCTGCCTAATCTGCTCAAAGCAAATTCGCTTATAAAAAGGGTGTGCGTATTTGCATGCAGGCAAAAGATAAGACATCAGATAGAATAGCTTTGGCGGCATTTTTGTGCAACATTTTGTGATTTAGATTGATAATTTTGATAACTGATAGTCAGCCATTTAAAAATTATTGTTGTAATCAAATCCCTAGAATTCTTGGGCGAGTATCAAAAAAATATATTTTCACAGAAATTATGTCTTGGAAATTTTCAACATTTTCTTCAATCTAAGGACATCACGGTTAGCTATAATAATACTCTCAGGTGACTGTTCTGCAGGTAATCGATGAAGATTATTCCATGCACATTCCAAAAAAAACGAAAGCCATAATCTTCATGATGAGCGTTGAACCCTGTTTTGTGCGTTTTCTGTGCCGGTATGACCAACTTTAAATGAACTAAGCCACCGATAAACTGTTGTCCTCAATGGAGCAGGCGTGGAGTAACATTTCTCCATCCATTTCAATGATAACGATAAACTGTTTTCCTCAAAGGAGCAGATGTGGAGTAACATTTCTCCATCCATTTCAATGATTGTTCCATCATGCGATATTCCCGTTTTTCCATTTTTTAATTACGAAAACGAAAATAGCGTCACTCTAACGACTGCACCTTGTAAATGAATGGACGAAATGTCATGAACCTTCGTACACAAACTATTGACGGATGAGCCTACTGAAATACTCACTTTCCAGTGTGATCCTACTGAACTTTGTTCCAATATTGCTAAAATCATTGACTAAGCCTAATCTTAAATGTATTTTTGTTATATTATACAGTGACTCCCAAAAAGATCCGCACAAGAAAGAAATTTTCCTCCTTTCTCATTTTATAAGGCAATCAAAACCGGGAAAATTTGTATAAACATTTTATTATGAGCAGAACATAACAGTCTTACAGATCACATAAATAAAATAGTTTCTCACTTTAAATATACCAAAAAAAAAAGGAAATTCCATGAAAAAACAGACAATATCATCCCTCAAAAAGATCCGCACACGAGCTAAATTGTAAAAATAAACAAAAATTTTAGTAAGCTAGTATATTGTTGCATGTCCGTTTTGTTCAATGACACATTTTAATCGATTTGGCATACTGGAAATGATTTTCCGCAGGTATTCCACATCCATTTTCACCCATTCTTCGCGAAGCCTTTTCTCGAGCTTCGTTTTTGAACAAAATGGCGTGCTATCAACTCTACGGTCCAATTTATCCCAGAGATTTTCAATGGGATTACAATCCAGTGACTGAGGAGGAGGATGAACCACTTTTGGACAATTATACAGCTGCCATTCTTGATCAATGCGTGCCTTATGTTTGGGATCATTGTCTTCGTAATATTTGAATGAATCCAAAATGCCTATTTTAGCAGCGCTTTTTCGCAAATTTTCCTTCAAAATGTCTAACTGTCGACGGGAATCCATGATACCATCTATAAATACTAATTCGCCAACACCACGAGTAGATACGCATCCCCAAACCATCAAACTGCCACCTCCGTGTTTCACTGTAGGCCTGAGGTCAATTGGGCTCAATTCTTCATTGGGCTTGCGCCACACCATAACACGTCCATCCGAGCCAAAAACATTGAATTTGCTTTCATCGGCAAAAATCACATCCTCCCAATAATTGACTTCCTTTAAAATAAATTCTTTAGCGAAATTTAAACGCTTCTTTCTATTCACTTCGCTGATGAATGATTTCTTCAGTGCAACACGTCGATTGTATTGAGCATTTCTCAAAACTCGTCGAACTGTTTCACATCCTACTTTTTTCTTAAATTCTGCGAACACTTCACTCACAATTTTTGGAGCACTCGGTTTTGGAATTTTTTTTTTTTTATTTTCCGGACGATAGAGAGACCAGGACTATGCTTCAAGCCTATTCTGCCTTCCTCTTTATACCTCCGGAGAATGTCGTAAACAGTTCTACGTTTCACGTTGAGGCCCGGAAATATTTCTGCCACATTTTTACCTTCCATATGGTTAGAAACCACCAACTGGATCTTCTCTGGAGACGTGTACGAGGTGTGTTCAAAAAATATCACGAATTTTGTTTTTTTTTTCAAAAATTATTTATTTATTCATGAATATCTATTTTGTCCCCTTCAAAGCAATCCCCATGAGATATTATACACTTGTGCCAACGGTTTTTCCAATCTTCGAAGTACTTCAAAAAATCATTTTTTTAAATCTTGTTCAGCTCCTCCTTCGATGCCGTCTTTATCTCGTCAAGCGTAGCGTAACGTCGTCCTTTCATGGGCCTCTTCAGTTTAGGAAACAAGAAAAAGTCACAGGGGGTCAGATCTGGGGAATACGGTGGCTGCGGCATCATTAGTGTGTTGTTTTTGGCCAAAAAGTCGCGCACAAGCAACGATGTGTGAGCAGGGGCGTTATCGTGGTGCAAAAGCCAATTTTTGTTCTCCCACAAATCCGGGCGTTTCTGGCGGATTGCTTCGCGCAAATTGCGCATAACTTGCAGGTAATATTCCTTATTGACCGTTCTTCCCTGTGGCAAGAACTCATGATGCACCACGCCCCTGCAATCGAAGAAAACTGTCAGCAAAACTTTCACATTCGACCGAACTTGGCGCGCTTTTTTCGGTCTTGGTTCATGCGGCAGCTTCCATTGAGATGATTGAGCTTTGGTTTCCACGTCATAACCATAAACCCACGATTCGTCACCAGTTATGACCCTCTGGAGCAAATTTGGTTCGTCGCGGACAGAGTTTAACATCTCATTAGCAATGTTCATGCGTTGCTGTTTTTGGTCGCAATTGAGCAATTTTGGTACGAATTTCGCGGCGACCCGTCTCATGCCCAAATCGTTGATAAAAATCGAATGGCACGAGCCAATCGATATGTTTAGGTCCTCAGCAACTTCTCTAACGGTGATTCGACGATTGGCCAATACCATTTTCTCCACTTCATTAATTTTTTCGTCTGTTGTCGAAGTGCTCGGGCGTCCGGCACGCTCTTCGTCGTTCACATCTTCTCGGCCTTCTAAAAACATTTTGTACCACCGATAAACGTTGCTTCGGTCCAAGGTAGCTTCTCCGTATGCCACAGTCAACATTCGGAATGCATCCGCGCACTTAATTTCGTTTTTCACACAAAATTTGATACACGTTCTTTGATCCATTTTTTTGAATAAGTAAAAATCGAAGACGATTGAAAACACGTGCAAGGAAAGCAGCTATCACCAATTAAGTGAACATTCAAAATGGCCGAGCTTATCGGCATAAGTGACAGACATGAGTACCAACATAACGCCACAAAAAAATCGAAATTCGAATATACGTAACCCGCGAAAATTCCAAATTCGCGATACTTTTTGAAAACACCTCGTATTTGCCCATTTTAATTTAAAAAGCACGTTTTTTTTTACGCTACGAACAACACGCGGTTTGTGATCAATATTAGATATGACCTGCCCAGATCTATTACAACTTTACCACTGAAGGCGATATGCTATAAAGACGTCACTCAAATGTGTTCTTTTTACATAAAAATGCACATGATTGCCCAAGTTTCCTTGTTGTGCGGATATATTTGGGGCGTCATATTTTTGTGCTTCTTTTTTAATCCTTCGTTTTACTTCTCATTTTGCGGTACATTTTCTATATTTTTGAGTAAAAATATCGAGCTGATGTTTTGTTCAGTTAATAATATTTCCTTTTTCTTTTTATGTCATGGATTGAAGCATAAATTGAAAAAGAAGGATCTTTTTGGGAGTCACTGTATATTCGGAACAAATACAACCAAAAGTGTAGTGTCTGGTTCGATGGAAAGCCCATGTAGTAGAAAACCGTGTATGATTGTTATAATCGGAGAAAATTCAAACGGCAATAGCTTCTGTAAATTCTATTAAAACTTAGGGCCTTTTAAAGGACTACTTAAGTATCTACTTTCATCCAATTTAATCATACTAATACAGTTTTACTGGCAGAAATATTAAATTAACAAACTAGCAATGTTCAACGAATTTCAACCTTTAAGTTATTTGGTAAAGGATCTATATACCTCCATGATTTTTTCACCTATTATTTTTAGGTGCTTATCTTCAGCAATTCTTTAATAAATTCAATCAAATGTTAATAGCATTTACATTAAATGCTGAAATTCACGAAAAATAGCACTATTTTATGGAATATACTCATTTGAAACGGCCGCCATTTTGTTTTACGATAACAGATGTCAACCCTTGAATAAATTCGCAAAGATATTCATTATACATATAATTCCTGAAACTTTCATGCAAATCCTAGCAAACGCGTAGTGTTTGAATTGATTCGAAGAGCATATTGTCCTATAGCCATGTACAGTTGCTGCTGTAATACAGGAAAATTTAAACACCCATAAATCTGCTAAATATGATTCGATATTTCTGAAATCTTCAATAATGATTAAACTTGTAAATTGGCATTTGCATACTGAATAGCATTGAATTTAAGAGTGCCCTAAAATTTTATTCAGTTAAGTGTAAAATTTATAAATTATACTATTAATAACAAAGTTGAATGAATTGCGATTTCTAACGTATTTGTTGTTGTTGTGCTTATAAAGACTACACTCATGATTTGTTTCAGATTTTTCGAATGAAAGGTGTTCAATCGCGAAAGTGGTAGGCGAAAATTTCATGCCCCTCGACGCTGGTAAAGTAATTTTAAGACCTGTTTTGAAAAGACCTGTTTTGAAAAGAGAAAAACTGCTGTGACATACAGACAGACGGTCGGACGGACGGGCGGACAGACGGGCACAGGTACCTATTTCAAAAGGGTTTTGTATTTTAGTACCAACCCTAAAAAAACTTATTGAATCCATTTAAAATGCATTCCGGAAAGATTAAAGACGATAAGGTACATTTCACAATCCTGCAACATTTAATTTGAAAATATTAGGGATGTTTGAATTTTAAGTGGTACAAATACGTACCATCAGGGTCAAAAGGGTTAAACCAGTATTCACCGACCGCTTTTCCAAACAAACTTTTCCAAAATTTTGGAAAATACAGAAGCATGTCTTGTTATCCCGCCCTATCTGCCTATTAGGTGTTTCATGAAAAACGCTGGGACGTTTAATACGTGACAAATTTTTATCAATCAATGCTGTCAAGTCAACAAAAATCTGGTGCACATCTATATCGAACTCCCAGCATTTCTCAAGCACTTGTTTGAATGTAAACAGTTGGTCTATCGTCAATCTATCCGCTCTAAAGCCAACTTGATCCTGCCCAATAAAGGCTGAGCTACAATGAACATAAGCAGACATAAAGTAAATGTCAAAAAAGTTGAGCCCGAATATTTTATAAGGCATTGAGTACATTTGACATAAGGATGACATATGCAACAGAAAAGTTGAAATCGAACCAATTTTGTATGTCAGTATGTCAAATCCATTATTTACTTTAAGTGACAACGATACATTGTTGTTTGCCATTTGAAAGAGTGAGTAAAGTTTTATCCAGCTGTGAGGAATTATGCAGAAAACAGGTGTTCTCATCTGTTAAGCACAATTCCACTCTGGTATTGAAATATTTAATTTAATATTTCTTCTACGCCGTTGAAGACTTTCTTCAACAAAATTATAACACATTATTAAAAACATAAACATCAAAATCAATTCGAAATCATCCATTTTCTTCAATAACATTTGCCACAATGACACTTCCTCGTATCTGTCAACATTACATATGCGCGAATCGTATGTACGCGAACTATGTGTGCGCTACGTAACTTGACGTTCCTTATTTTGTGTTATGTTGATTGTAGCAGAGCGGTAATACTGTTGGCGTATGTTCTGATTTTATATTGTATGATTTTTGACAATATTTTGTACGCCGTACAAAGTAGTCATAAGCCTCTATATATTTCGCACTGTAGCTTGTCACTTTTTGTGGATAGGGAATATAATTGATTGGCTCCACTCGCTCGGCATTTGTTCTTGTTGCCAAATGTGCTGGATGACTATGGATGGCTTTCTGAACACTATTCTTTTGGGCCTTGATGGCGGAGCAAACTTCATTCAGAGTTGGAGGGGCCAATGGAAGCTCACCGAGAAAATCTACAGCCTTCGATGTTCTGGAGCTGAGCGGAGGACTTGGAAGATCCTTGAATTATGATGCTCACCTTTCCTTGTTTTCATCAGTGATGATGTTGCCGATGTCTTCACGGCAGAGCGTGGTCTTAGGCTGATAACCCAGTTTCCGACTTTTCACTACCTTGTATGCTTGAGAAAATCTACTGTGGCATACAGACAGACGGACACAGGTCGTGATTTCAATAGGGTTTTGTATTTTAGTGCAAAGCCCTAAGAAAGAAAGAACGATCCAGATTTAGAATAAGCCAAGGTGCAAGGTTCTGTTGGGCAAACATACCGATAGTAGATCCTGTACAGATGTCCTGGGAGCAACGAAGAGGATGTTTAAATCGGTTGACATGCCAGCCGCCATTGAAGCAGTATAACCCACCGTCACCTACTAGTGGAATTTGGGCCAGAAAAACCAACACAAATTCATTCTGTGATGCGGTCAAAAAGGTCTTTGAAGCGAAGACTACTGTAGCCTCGCTAGGGTCTATGGCAATGCTTGAAATCAGAGGTACTGGCTTTGTCATGAACTTGACCGAGGTTGAAAACAAAGAACAAAGTTCGTAATCATAAATCGGCTTAAACTAAGAGTCAACAAAGAATATACCAGGGGGCAACGCGTGGCCATCGCCGACTTTCCTAAAAAGGTAACAGTTGAATTACTAAGTAGGCATGCACCAAGCTAGAAGCATGTAAATTAGTCAAGAAACGTCTTCGGATCCTTATTAACAGCATTAAGGTCCGCTGCTTGTGAAATCTGGTGGACGACGTAAACAAGAATCTGTGGGGCCTGGGCTATAAGCCCACATGAAGCTTTGCTCATATAAAGCAGAAAATATGGACGACATTATGCGGGCTTTTTCCCTACGTACACTATCCGCGCACGATAAAACACCAGTGAAATGACCGCTCTATGAAAACAAGATAAACGCCACGGCTAGATGGGATTTCAGCTAAGGTTCTGCGGATGGTCCATTTATCTTGCTCTGATTCGCTGCTCGTTCAACGCTTGCTTGTATAAAGTGATATTCTCAGAGTGCTGGATGGTGGCGAGGTTTTTTCTGATCAGCAAATGGAACGAAATCCCGCGACGCCGTTGTTTGCTACCCACGGCTGGGAGTGTGTTCCAGAAACTCATTAAGAGAAAACTCTGTGACGCGATCCACCCTGCTGTTTATTTTTATCTCCCCGACTAGCCGTTCTACCATTGATAGGATTACGGAAGTGGTGATTGCGATCCAGCGGGTGGAGGCACACAGCAGTTCCACCCGACGCGGATAGTTCTGCTGGCTATTCTTGACGTCAAAAATTCCGCCAACTCTGCCTGAAGGGCGGTTATTCTGAAAAATGTTTTCCACACTCTAGAATATCTAATGCCTGTCTCTACGATACAAAGGTCTTCGGAAGGTAGAAATTCCATTGGGTGTTGTTCACGATTCTATCCTCAGACCTAACTTGTGAAACTTGCCTTCAGTATCGGAGAAGTAGTGGTCTGATCAAAAGCAGCAGTTAAGTACCTCGAATTAATGAGAGGCTCGAAGATTAGTTTTTCCAAGCAAATCAGGGCTAATTAGGCTGCAGTGGGTGCACCGGCACTCAGTCAACTGATGGCCAACCTAGGGTTACTGACATCATCAAAAAGACGACTCTTGATGAGCGTCGCGCAGTCTGAGTTACTGTACGGATCAGAGCTATTAGAGTGACACTGCCAGCAAGGAAAAGCACCGAAAGCGAAGCCAAGGAGCGTTTCGAATTACATCCACATACCCAACAGTCTCGGAGTCAGGGGCTTTAGTGATCGCAGAAGTGAGACACATCGCCCTTCTTGCTAAAGAGTGCAGAAATGAAGGCGACCGAGGTGTTTAAAGGGTAGTCAAGATGTCTTGTGCGTCTAGGCTTCCCACACTCCCTGCTACAAAAAATAACAATATCACAGCAGTTTATCAGGGTCGCTAGCCAGATGTACGGCTGGAACGCCAGTGACCTATTGTGCAGGATTTCCAGAGGAGGAAGCTTTCCATACACTTTTCCTTCATGATTTTCTCGGATCACCGTTGAAACTTCTTCAGAATGATATTCAGATCAACATAACGTTAATGAGTGGTTCAAGCTTGTGGATTTTGTTTTATTTTGGTTTTGTGATTATGATCTTTAAAATTTGGATTTTGTAACATAGAATTTGGCCTATACAGTGTATGTTTGCCGATGTGATGGAAAAATCATATAAAAATTTCGATTAGATATTTTTACTATGATTTATCAGAGTTTAAGTTGCCATAAAACTTCCAAATTTACTGTCTTACCTTGTTGACTCCGAAATGCATCACATTCTTCAGTGTTCTTTGAATGAACTCCGTTCGAATGATGAAAGCTGCCATTTTAATGGTAATAATTTCAATTTAATACACTGAGCATTTCATAAAAAGTTTGAAGATTTCCTCTGCTAGTCGGTGACCTCAACGGCATACTGAAGTCGTTTATCTACTCAGTGTTGGTGGCGAAATCTCCGATTTCGAACTTTAGCAATGAAGTAATAATTTGCATTGAAAAAGCTGCGAAGAGAAAAAAATACCTCTCAAAGGTCAAAATTTGTTTCTAAATAATTTATTCCAAAATCATTCCAATATACTTTCTTGTTACCGCAAATTCATCGATGACTTAATACTTGCATTGCAATCTAGAGTGAATTTCACTTTTACATTATGCCACTGTAAAATTAACTATCAGAAATTTAAAATTGATCAGTGATTACTTTGCTTATTTTGTTTTCTATGAAAAGAGCATGAATACGATTTCCGAATAAAAACTAGACCAGCCGATGCATTATTATCTTGTTCCCATCGCGATATCAACATACTTGTAGTAGAGAAATCTTTTGCGGGAGGAAAAAATTATCTTTCAGCTTAATCCATTCAACCAATTTATATTGTGCAATAAGCAACTCAATCATGGCATTATCATTGATGGTTTTTATACGAGAAAAGATAAATCCACATGATTTTTTTTCTATTCTGCAACAACAATCCTCCAACACAAATAACCTAAGTAAATTTACTCGTACAATGTTCAATTACTTTCCATGTCTTTTTAAACATTGGTTTCAGATTAATTGGAGATATGTTTTGTTCTCGTAAAATCGATTGAAATTAAAATTTTGAGGAGAAATGCTTGATCATGCATTCTATATTGCAAGTTAATCGGGAAGATAAAGATATTTGTGAAGGTGTTTTTCTATAACAGTATTAAATAATTGAAGATACGCTTTATCATGAAGTTTGGGCAATTAAAGGAGAAAGTTTTATTTAACTTTCGATGGTTTTGTTGCGTTCATGTTTCTTTTGTTTGTGAAAATTAAAGAATCAAATGCATGAAATTAGGTTTGGTTTGTAAATTGTGAAGGGACGATATTCAACGCCTCTTCGCTAATCTAAATTCTAAAATTTGAAAGTTTAAAGCCTTTTATGTGCTGCACGTGTTCTCTGTTTTTTATTTCGAAGCCTTGAAAAATAATTAGCAACACAATACGTTGATATTTGAAATCTGTTCAAATCAAGTCTCTTCCGAAAACAAGGCAATCTCGGATTTTACTGATATTAAAATTAGCTGCTACATAAGCTTCCATGTCAAAAAACATTACGGCTAATGCACCGAGATATTTGAAAAATGATTTCTGGATGACGACAAAAATGCTTGACCTTAACACCCCCCTTTAAGCTTTCCGCTAAAAATTCTTTTGTGTCCCACAAGCCACGATCATTATTCAGGAATGGCGGACGCAAAAAAAATAACAGTACTCGTACAAGACGTTAAGCAAGCACTTTACAGCAGATCCTTTAGACAGTGGCCAACGATTAGCTATAGAAGTAAAAACTAAAAACGCATAAATAGCGCTAAAACACCCTTCACTTTTTGAAAAAATAAAGTTGATACAATATCAATCACAAATTTAATTTTTAAATGTTTCTCAAAATAAATCATTATTTGAAACAATATTAAATTAATCCATAGGAATAAAAAAAGCACTAAAAGTTGACAAACTCGTATCTAAAACGTTTTATCTTCATTTACTAAGTTCATGTACTAGCATATCTACTTTCAACTCAATGGAACCGAGACCAAGATAAGTTTCAAAGTTGTTGTTCATAATTGAATAACAACACCGCATAAATTAGTTCTAATTGAAAACGTAATCAAAGTAAATGTACGGATAGTGAGAATGAAAGTTAAATAAATAAGATGTTTTGCAAAGATACTATTGGACAATGTATTTGAAAAAGTAGTTGGACTTCTTCTAAGATTCTAGGAAGGAAATGCAAAAAAAATTATTGAATAGTGAATGTGTATAGGTGAGCACGTATTTTTCAGAATGACATTATTTTTTGGAGATATTGATAGAGATTATGATTCAAACTTATTTGCAGAATGAATAGTTTAAATAATCAGGCTGCTCTCGTGCTAAAAATTTAACAATTTATAAATTATTTTTCGTTGCACCACCGAAAGCTCTCGAACGAGCTGAGCTTGCAAATTGTTTAAGAGAAAATTTTATTTCATTTAATGTTTATTAAATATCTAATGGATTTGTATACTACTCTTACTTCAGAAACTTTCAATATGCGCCAACAAAATACCTTCGAACGCACCATCGACACTCCACGTATATGATCCTTGGTCACTGACTATATACTATACTCATCGAAAAAAGTGGAACAAAACAGTCCTTAATCCTTTCAAGCTTACTTGTATTACCCATTGGACACCTTTTTAAAACTAGCTACGCACCTGACATTGATATTTCGTCTATATCAGCAGTCGATTGTTTTGCTAGTGATATGGTTTATGATTGTTCCCTCCTGTTACTGGCCTGAAGATCTGACTCACCTCCACGATTGTTGCGGACATGGAGAGACCAAATTACCATCTGATTTGATAATTAATTCTCTATGTATCCATATACGTAGAGAGGTTAAAAATCCAATCCAATCCGTAAGAAACTAGACACTATGGACAAAATATACGTAGTCCAGTCAATGAAGGTAAAAATAATGTTGTGTCCAAAAATTTCTGCGAGCTACTGTTGCAATTATTATCGTAACTATTAATAACATAATGATCAATAAACGAATCTACTCGAAAGCACAAGAATCAACCAAGCATGATCAATATCTGAAAGTGACGTCACTGCAGCGTATTCAGAATTGCTCGAATATTCCAGGTAGTTATCGCCAGAACATTCGCCAATATAAGAGAAATGGATTGAATGACTAGAGACCCTATATAAAGCCGAGCTGAATCAATGCGGAGGAAGAGTAAAACCGCGATAGTAAAACTGCGATAGAGTGTAGCGTGAAGTAAAGGCGATATTGATTGATAGTGGAGTGATTTCCGGGATACACAGTTGAAATATAAATGGATAGACAAGTAAAAAGTAAAATTGTAAAATCGTGAAATTAATGATTGTGTATTCTTAGTAAATAAACTCTTTTAACTTAATTTAAAAGACAGTGCGTTTTCACTTTCCCGGAACATTAAAATTATTGGCCGCGAACCATAACACGCGACAATAAGATACTCGTATAACCTCCGAATTCTATGAACCTGCATCGTTTGTCATGAAAATTGGTGAGTAGTTAGAGGATGCCTCAAACATCAAAGGTGACACAGTGCCGATTTGCGTAACAAATTGAAAAAAAGCTTATTTAAGCTTTCTATCTGTGAAAATATTATTTAGTTATGTAGATTAAATATTCTTGTAACATTTTCAAGCATGATTTCCGTCTTTTCAATCCTTAAAAACCACACCTGAAGTCGAAATCATGGAAAATTTGTTGTTTTAATATATACAGTAATATTATGTGTACATACCTACGTAAATACGAGTACACATGTAATGTATGTAGTTGAATATTCCAAATATAAAATGTTTGCTCCAAAAATTACTGTTAAAAATGCGATTGCTTTTTTACGATAACTCCGTTATTTTTTATGCGATCGGGTTCGTCCAAAAACCATTTTAAAGGAAATTTTAAGGACTGTAAGATAATTTACATTGCCATTTTTAAAACCCATTATTTTTACCACAGTTAAAGGGTGTTTAAGGGCTCGGGTCACATGATCCTCGCAATAAAATCTACACTTCTAACATTGATATTCCAGTTGTTTTTTATCTAACAAAAGTAAAAAATAAAACCAAATTTCTATTAAAAGAAAACTTACATTTTTAATTAGTACCATTTTTGTGTATATTTAGTAGTTTTAGAGTTATATAAAAAGAGAAGAAATTTTTTGAAAAATTTATAAATTCACTGTTTATAATTGACACCGCCCTTTCAAGCAAGGAAGAGACTCAATAGAAGACGATCTTCGACCTGGACTGCCAGTTGAGGCTACGACGCCAGTTATCATAGAAAAATAGAAAAACTAGTATTGGAAGATGCCGGCTAAAGAAGAGAAAACCTGCAGCATTGATTGGAGTATCTGAATCATACAATCTAAACATCCTTCATCAATATCTTGGGATAAGTTAAATTTGGGCAAGATAGGTCTCGAGAATGCTTGCACCACTTCAAAGACACGAGCATGTCGAATGTTCCTGTGAGTTTTTGGGCCGCTATGGAAAGCAGAAGGAAGAAATTATGGCTTGGTTTGTTACTGTTGATGAAACTTGAGTTCACCATTATGACCCTGAGCCAAAACAAGAGTCGATGCAGTAGCATAAAAAATACACACACCTATCTAAAAGTTCAAGTGTCTCTATCAGCCAGAAAGATCATGGCGACCATTTTTGGGATATGGAAGGTGTCCTTTTGATTTATTATAAGGAACATGATCTATCCATAATAGGAATGTACTTGGCTTTTTTTACTAGATCAATTAAAAGAAGCAATCAGAGATAAAAGAAGAGGAAAATTAACAAAAGGAGTGCTCCTCTTACATAAAAACGCTCCCATGCCCACAAGCCATGTTGCGATGGCTGCCATTCACCTATGCCGTTTTGAACAATTCCGTCACCCACCCTACAGTCCTTCAAGCAACTATTATTTATTTCTAAAGATGAAGACAGAGCTCCGTGGGAAAAAAATTAACAACGATGATGAAGTCAGTCGGCAATTCCGACCTATTTTGACAACCAAGAAAAAATATTTTTTTTATATTAGCAAATTATTTTATATACGGGTATATGAAAATGTTTTAAAGTCGATGGAGAAAATGTTTACATGGAATAACAGTTTGATGTTATTCGGGAGCTTTTTGGTTTCCCCTTGTAATTATTAATTTTGTAAAGCTTTTCTTCCCTACTTTATAGTGAATATTTAGACTTTTCCCCCCTTTCTTGTCATCTTTTTTAATCCATTTCTATTCTCTTCCTTGAAAATACAAAAATTCTTTGCTTAAAAATAAATGAATAAAATCTTTATCTTAAAATTTTGACGCTTAAATTCTTTTTCTACGTAGCACTACAGCCCCTCTCCGGTCTTCGCTTCCTGTAAATAGCGCCTCCAACTGTCTCGGTCCATTGACCATGTCCTCCAATTACGAAATCCGAGCGGCGATGAACTGTCTTCGTCGACCGAGTCAGACCAGCGTTTCTTCGGTTTCTCCACTGGTCTCCGGCCTTCAGTTCTCCAAACGAATACCTTTTCGTGTATCCGTTGTTCGTCTATACGATTCATATGGCCAGCCCATTGCAGCTTCCGCAGCCTTACAATCGTTGAGACCCCCGGTTCGTCAAAAATTTCATGCAGCTTGTATCGAATTCGCCATTGGTTCCCATCTAGCTTCGCTCCGATTATTCGCCTCAAGATCCGTCGCTCAAAGGCGTTCAATATATTTGGGGATGCTTGGGTTAGAGTCCATATTCAACAACCATAGCATAACACAGGTCTTATCAGAGATTTGTATACTTGGAGCTTTGTTTTCCTGTGTACGCAGCTGGTCCTCAAGATCGTCAAAACTGAATAAAATATTTTATTTGCGAGCTGTATCCTCTTTCATTACTAGTTCTCGTTATTTTGGCGTCTAAATTCACAAATTCGCTCACATTTTCGATACTGTATTCGCCAAATGTGATATTTTGTGTACTTGAGGTATTTTTCCTCGATTGCGTCACGAGCTTTGTTTTATTTTCATTGATTTGTAGCCCTACTTCTCTGTTGAGTTTCAGGAACAGTTCTATGGCGGTTGTTAATGACCGTGACAAAATGTTGATGCAGTCCGCATATGCTACTTTTTTGGCTCGACTTGTATAGTAATGTTCTTAGTGTATCGACAGGTAGCTTCCTTATGACATACTCCAGAGCCAAATAGAATACAAGGGGCCACCCCATCTCCCTGCTTTAGTCCGATATTTGCGTCAAAGGCATCGGTGAGTTGGTTATTGATGTAGACTTGGGAGATCGTCGACGTCATTGTCATTTTGGTAAGACGGACTTATTTAGGTGGGATGCCAAAGCAAAACATTATTTGATCAATACTGTCATATGCTTGCTCAAAGTCAAGGAAAATTTGGTGTACGGCTATGTTGAACTCCCAGCATTTTTCAAGTAACTGCTTGGCTGAACGTTTCAATTACTAAATATTAAAAAATACGGAAAAGCGGGATCTTCTGCCCTCGATATATATATTAATTTTAGCAGAAACAACTGCGGTGAGTACCGTGACTCGCTTCATTATGTCACTTTAAATAATACATATGAGTAACATAAATTTGATATTCTTCTTCAATTTAAGCCATTTATGAACACGATACTAACACAAACTGTTTGTTGAGTTACTTGAATTACAGGAAAGTTTAAGATGAAAACCTTCATTTCATAGGTTGAATGCAAAAGTTTTTTTGTAGAAACATACTCTTGCCTCCTAGGTAGCTAAATGCATTAGTATACCACTTGGGAGGGTTTGGTTTCTGATGATTTTAATGTTCATAGTTAGCTTTTGCAAATTTCGAGAAAACTTACAATTTCTTACCAAACTACTCGTACTAACACCGCTATTATTTACTATAACTTCGAGAAACTCTAGATATACATTGTGACAAAAAAGTACTCGGAAATTGCAAATAAAACACAAAATATTTAATTATTCATCAATATTTTTTTTGTCGCCTTCAAAGTAATCCCCATCAGATGCAATACACTTACGCCAACGATTTTTCCAGTACTCGAAACACTTTTCATAAGCACTTTTTGGGATGGCCTTTAGCTCCTTCAGCGAGTTTTGTTTTATCTCTTCGACCGACTTGAAAACGGTTTCCACGGAGCGGCAATTTCAGTTTGGGGAAGAACAAAAAATCACACGGAGCCAAATCTGGTGAATACGATGGTTGATCGATGGTATTTATTGCGTTTTTGTCTTTAAATTCGGTCACAATCGTGGCTCGATGTGATGGCTATCGGGACGAGTCGAGCAAGAAAGCGTTACATGCCCAAAATACCCACCAAAATCATTCGAACGGACTCGCGAGAGATGTAGAGCTCTCTTGCCACCTCTCTAACACTTGCATGACGATTTTCAAGCACCATATCCTTCACTTTTTTAATATTTTCATCAGTTGAAGAGGTCGAAGGTCGTCCAGAACGAGACATGTCTTCAACGATCTTTCGACCGTCTTTGAACGCTTTATACCACACGTAGGCTTGTATTTTTTGATAAACCTGAGCCACCGTAAGCCTTTTCCAACATTCGCAACACGAAATTTGGTTAGAAACACAAAATTTGAGACAAATTCAATATTCAATATTTTTAGCCATTGTAAAAGTCGCAACGCACTACTGAGGTGTACCGACTTAAGCAGCTGCTGTAAACAAACTGGTTGCCAGTTTTTTGAAATATCATTTACCCGGGGAATTTCCGGGTACTTTTTTGTCACAATGTATACTAACATAGAACCATCTGCTAGCACAACACTAACATAGAGGCTCTAGCGGTCATACTACTGGTTCGAAGCTACAATCAATACCAACAATGACATCGCTAATGTCGAAGACGGGTGAGACCGGACAGCTGGTATCAGCCGGAGATACTGGCTGCGTACTTCACGGAGAGAGCGAACGCTAGATCAACCTGAATCGGAAAAATACAGTATCGGAGAGATCAAACAGGCTGCGGAGACCAGCAATAATAACACTGGACAAGCCAGGTATGGAAAAATACACCACGATGGAAACCACGTGATGCCCCCGTTGCCACCTAAGTTCCGGAAGCGAAGGATTTAGAGACTGAGAATCTTAACCTTTGGCTGGAAAATACAATGCCTTCGATCGAGCTCACAAACAGCGGCTCATCCTAAAATGACTAAAAGCCACGATGTCGATAGAATATTGGTTGGATGTTGCAAACAGACCGTATCGGAAACTTCAGGCGCAACTGGCTAAAATCGAGAGGAACTAAAGGTCAGACCGGCTGGCAAAACACCAATGGCCCCCAATGCAGAGTTCTACTTTAATAAGAGACTAGCAAGCAGCCCAAGGGGACTAGAAGAAAAAGAAGGTGCCGGTAGGAAACTATGTTGGACGGAGACTTCTAAAAAGTGCCCTCGACTACAACTAGTAAAGCAGCTAAAGAGCATCTTCCCCCAAAGCGGCAGGGTGATCAGCCTAAAGAGGAAAACGAAAACATGGAAGTATATAATTCGGCGCGTAGGACAGTAATAAGCAACACGCAGACCGAAAAGATAGGCACTGCTAACATAGTGAAGCCTACTGATGATAGGTCTATCACAGTTGTCCTACGCAAAGTAAGGGGAGCCATATAATCGGATAGCATCCAGATGCCAATTTGAGCTATACGGCCATTTTGGCACGGTGAATTATGAGTGGAATTTGGAGCTGAGAGTACATACAAGGAAGCATTCCGCGAAGCGATTAAAGAGCTCTTTGCAGAAAAGACTTGGATCCGGAATATTGACTGTTTCACGGACCCGATCGAGATGGGGGAGTCAAATCAATGATATTTTCCCAACATAAGCAGAGCTAAAATATGATTAACCCCAGAAAACAACAGGGTAAAACGGTAGGATAGTCGAGCTGACTGATAAAGTAGGCGCAATAATAGGTAACTACGGGCAAAGTGCTCCTGCCAAAAGGGTTTTGTAAAATAATTAGAAAATCAAATAACGTCTACTGAGTATCAAAACTTGACTCATACATATTTTCCATGAATTTAGCTCGGAAAACTAATATATGGATAAACTTTTTAATTGGATCATTTCACCCTTTTCACATCAACTTAATGTAAATCTATACGACAAATTTGCTCTACATTGAAGCTTTTCTAACGTCGCGCGGATATCGATCACTCTTTCGGATGGCCCCGATAGCTTTTTAAATTCAATTATAACAACAATTAAACGTGATATTGTTTACAATTAAATACACGTTTTCAATGGACCCAACCACTACAGATGTGTAAGGATTTTGATGAAAATTTTAGAAATATTTTAAAACATTAAAATGTTATTATGACTACTCAAACATTGAATTCAGCACCCCATAAATAAAATGGCGGCAAATCAAAATACATATCCATATATTAAATTACTTTTTTATGGAATTGTTTGCAGCTACATAAATGAGTTGCATATTTTGAATAATAATTTTTCTGAAAAATTATTAGAGAAGAAAATTGTTAGAAGAAGGTGGTTTCGACGTGTGCACTAATTCTCCTCAGGCCATCACTCTTAGATACACACCGGTGATGGCGACCACCATGCTCAGAGGTGAGGGAGTTAATTTGAATTTTTCTACTTATGCAAACTCAATATGTTTTTGTATCTGCAAGTTATATTCAAGGTAAATTCTTCTTGCAAGTACTTGTATTAGCTAAACTTTTTAATTGGATCATTTCACCCTTTTCACATCAACTTAATGTTAATCTATACGACAAATTTGCTCTACATTGAAGCTTTTCTAACGTCGCGCGGATATCGATCACTCTTTCGGATGGCTCCGATAGCTTTTTAAATTACTTTTTTATGGAATTGTTTGCAGCTACATAAATGAGTTGCATATTTTGAATAATAACTTTTCTGAAAAATTATTAGAGAAGAAAAATGTTAGAAGAAGGTGGTTTCGACGTGTGCACTAATTCTCCTCAGGCCATCACTCTTAGATACACACCGGTGATGGCGACCACCATGCTCAGAGGTGAGGGAGTTAATTTTAATTTTTCTACTTATGCAAACTCAATATGTTTTTGTATCTGCAAGTTATATTCAAGGTAAATTTCTCTTGTAAGTACTTGCAAGTAAGGGTGAAATGATCCAATTAAAAAGTTTAGCTAATACAAGTACTTACAAGAGAAATTTACCTTGAATATAACTTGCAGATACAAAAACATATTGAGTTTGCATAAGTAGAAAAATTAAAATTAACTCCTAAAGCGGCGGCGGCGGCGACGACGACGAGATCTAAATAAAAAGTTAGGAGAATTTATAGCCCATGAAAAAGGCAGAGAGATATTTTGAAACTACAGTGAAGTTTACAGGCAACGAAGGTGTTGTGTGTTTCTACGCGGGAAATCCCGAAGCTAAGTCTTTCTTAAACAGTGTTGTGCATTATTTTTAAGTGTTTTTTTGGTTCTCGTTCTAGAAATCAGCAACGGGAAGCATGCCAGCGTCAGCCAAGGGCGATTCACCTCGGCAACCCGTTCGTAAGAAAACGAAGCGGCGGAAATCCAGTAGCAGCGGTTCAGCACCCAGCGAGGGAGATAAAGAAAGCGACACCATGAGCGAGTGTTCGATGTCCTCTAGGAGGTCGTCGCTGATGGAAGAAAGTTTGTCGGACGGAACGGTCCGTAGCAATGCATCAACAAATGCCAGTGCGCTGAAGCAGCGTATCGCTTCACTCGAGTCAGCGTTGGCCCAACGAGATAGTGAAATAATGGAGTTGCGATCGAAAATCAATCGGATGGAAGAAATCTTTGCAACAATGCAAGGGAAGGCGAAGCGAGTAGAGTTGGAGGAATTTCCAGCTCTGCCACATCCATCAGCGCAGCGAGTGGCATCAGCCGGCGGCAGCACGCAAAGCGCGATTACATGCAACAAAGAGACGTTACCAGCCGCAAAAGGAGGAAAAGTACCAGCAAAACCAGCAACAAATCCAGCACCAGCGAGCGCAACGGCAGCGCGGAAAATCCCACCAATCGTTGTAATGGAAGACTTCAAAAACATCAGGAAGATTGAAGGTGAGTGTCTAAAAACATTAGAACAAAATTACCTCCTGAAGTCCCATGGTCCATCCAAGACATCTATTTTAGTAAACTCACTGCCTGACTATGAGAAAGCAAAGAGCTACCTGTCCTCACAGAAAAACTCTTTTTTCACGTACACCCCTGCAGAGCAACGTCGTAAGGCATATGTTATTCGCGGATTAAACTCCTCCTACTCAAAGGAGGAGATTTTTGATGACCTGACTGCTCAGGGAGTCACAGACATCGAGAACATACGCCCGTATGAAACAATTGCTTCACGCAAACACAAGAGAAACCTTGACCTTTGGTTGATTATCTTTAAACCTTCCTTCACGGAATCCTCACTGAAGAATGTTAGAGCAATTCTCAGAACGATTGTTCGTTTTGAGAACATCAAGAATAATGACGTCATGCAGTGTAAGAATTGTCAACGCATTGGACACTCAGCTTCCAACTGCGGGCTCACGTATAGGTGCGTCAAATGTGGACTATCACATGGTCCTAACCGTTGTGAGAAATCCACAGAGGACAAACCGAAATGCGTTAACTGCGGCTCAGATAGCCACCCCGCAAACTACAGGAACTGCTCCACCTTCAAGGAGTACAGAGGCAGGATAGCGAAGCCAGCCACCACGCAGAAGCCTGCACCAAACAAAAATCCTAGACCCCTACCCCCCACTCGAGTATCTAACGCAAACACATACGCCAGTATAGCCCAAAAAGCTACCCAACCAACTAAGTCCAGCTTCATCGAAGCTGAAGTCTCCTCCCTCTTCGGAATGAGTCTAACCGGACTCTCAACAAAAGTTGAGGAGCTAAAACGGGCATCCAGCCCTGAACAAAAAAGATTAATGCTCCTACACCTTATTACCGGATACAATGGTGTTTAAGTTCATCCATTTGAACTTAAACTCAATTGTCTCCAAGGCTAAGCGGTATGAGCTGCAATCCTTCTTGGATGACCATAACCCGCTTGTTATGTTTCTGGTTGAGACAAAACTAAGCGAATGCCATAGACCCACCTTCAAGCGCTACACGCTGCACCGCTCCGATAGGCAACGACTCCCCTCCCAACAAAATGACAGAGCAAGTTACTTAGGTGGCGGTGGAACCGGAATCCTTATCCACAACTCTACCGCTGCCTTGCAGCTAACACTGCAAACGCCAACCCCATCAATCGAAAAAACAATTATTCGATTTGAAACGAAAAGCTCCATCTTTATATGTGCTGCCCTATACTGTCCAGGACAAGTCCTCGTGGAGGCCGACTTGAATAATATTCTAAAATTCATGCAATCACAACCAAACCCCCACAACAAGAAAACGATCAAGATCATTGGTTGTGATCTTAACGCCAAACATCCCAGTCTACACGACATACAAACTAACCCAAATGGCAACACCCTAACAAACTGGCTCCAAGCCAACAGCTCCCAATATAGAATCACCCCACAACTGTCAGCCCTACCAACCTTCCACAGAAACTCTACCCATTCCTTCCTAGACCTCTTCATCACTAGTAATGACATACAAATCCAACATAATCCGCATTTGTTTACGAACGTTGAGACCGTCCCGGGCATCAGTGACCATGATGGCATTGTACTTAACGTACAAACAAGGGAATCACCCTTCAAACCCCAACCTCGAATAGTTTCTGACTATTCCAATGCCAATTGGAAGCTGATAAATAACTCCCTCACAGAATCTCTTCACCCTTTACAACTCCCAGCTGATAGAAAGATAACGAACGAAGCGATAGAATTCGCAGTCTTGGAATACACTTCCATAGTGCAAAAAACTATGGAAGAATTTATTCCAAAACGCAAACTTGGATACCGAGACACAATCTCACTGCCATCGTTCGTTGTTGATGATATCAAAAAGAAAAAATCACTTCGCAGGAAACTGTTCAGGCACGCCTATGACACTAAATATGCACACCTACGAGATGAGATTCACATCCTTACGGAAAGAATACGGTGTAATATTAAAATGTTATACGCTGAGCACATTCAGACTAAATTTAATAACCTCAAACCTGGAGCTGACACCTTCAGAGAACTGAAAGCTACGGTACCAAACCTTGGTAAGCCAGCAGCGCACATTACCCAACTCCTTCCTCAACTCCAATCACCTCTGGAAAGGGCCAACTCACTTGCTGCGCACTTTGCAAAAGCACATATGCTTTTACAGAACAACAGTCAATCTCCTTATGGGCTGGCAGTTGAGAATTCACTTGAATACCTAAGGTTGTCACCAACATACTCCCTATCGAGCCCAGACACTCCAGATATATTTCAAAATACACTCAAGCACCCTACCTTTAGAAGCGACTGTAGTGATATTCCTTTCACCAGCCCAGAGAGTATCCAGCACATTATAAGATCTCGTCCTAACAAGAAATCTAGTGGGATCGATAATATCCCGATTACAATCCTCAAAAAATGCTCCAAATCCCTAACGCCATTCCTTGCCGTGCTTTTCAACCATTGCTTGCTTAACGCATACTATCCAGTAAGTTGGCAACGGGCTGTCATATCCCCAATCCCAAAAAAGGGTGAAAACCCACTCTTACCTGATAGCTATAGACCGATATCCCTTCTACCCACGACAGCCAAAGTTTTTGATGTCATCATTAAAGACCTAATAGATGTACATATAGACTCCCATAATACCATACCACACTTCCAATTTGCTAACAAAAAAGCACACTCTGTTGAGCATCCACTCGTGATCCTAAAAAATCACATTGCGCTACACATGCCCAAAAACATGCCCACCATAGCCTGTCTTCTGGACATCCGTAAAGCCTTCGACTCCGTTTGGCAACACGGGCTAGTCCACAAGCTCCTCACCTCTTTTAATTTCCACCCCCATCTATGCAAACTTATCCTAAGTTTCCTCTCAAATAGATCCTCACAAGTAAAACTATCAAGCATCCTCTCTAGCTCATTCGCGAACACAGCAGGCATTCCCCAGGGCTCAGTTCTATCCGCCCTTCTCTTCTCCATTTACACGGCAGACATCCCTACCCCAACTGAACACACTAATGCTATCAGGATCCTACAGTATGCTGATGATATAATCCTCTTCGTCTCCGGCCGAAATATCCCCCTCATCAACATCCAAATTAACAATTATTTGGACATCATCGATAACTTCCTTTCTGGGTGGAAATTGGTGCTCAATCCCAATAAGTGTGAATCGATTGTCATTCGCAATGCCAGAGGTGACTCAATCCAGTCACTGCTGAATGATGGTCGCTTCAAGCTTAACATTAAGGGTACACCAATCCCTCTCAAAAGCCAAGTCACTTACCTAGGTGTAAGGATCTGTTCAAATCTATCCCCATTACCCCAGATTACCAATAATCTGAATAAAGCATTTTACGCTTTTAATTCGCTTGCCCCGATAATGAGATCCAACTCCCCCTTCCTGCTAGATGTCAAAATAATGTGCTACAAAGTCCTAATACGCCCAATCCTTTCCTATGGCTTCGTGTTCTGGTGTGACCTCCACGCATACCAGATGGAAAAAATACGTATTGCCGAAAGGCGCATCCTCAGACACTGCACCAAAATCTGGCGCAACCCCGAAACTGGTCATTTGAAGTCGAATCAAATCCTCTATGATACTGCACGTATCAAAAGGATTGACCATTTCCTCATGACCAACCTACTCCGCTTCCTCTCTAAATGCGAGGAGCATGTTAACCCCATTATCAACCGTGATACAAAGATCATTCCGCAAATCTTTGAGTTAATGCATAAACCACAACTCTCACCCCTTCACTTCCTACTCCAGCACCAACGAAAACAGCTTTTCGACCCTCAAGACAAAATTGTGGTTTTCAACACATTGCACAACGGCAGACGTCAGTATTCTGATGCCCAGTACGTCTAAGAATCTGAGTCTAAGCTCCCTACACAAAATTTTAAAATCCTTCCCCAGCTTCCTTAGATTTTCTCTCTTTTATTTTCTAGCCTAGCGTCCAACAGTCATTGGTGGGATTTCCGCAGAAAAACCCACTGAAGCAGTGAATAAATTTAAGCATAGGATAAGTGAAATGTAATCTTTTTCTGTAATAGTATCATAGGTAAGGCCATAAGCCGTTAATGATAAGCTAGTATGTAAGTGAATTGTAAATATTACATTGACTCGAAATAAATGTTTCTAAAGTCTAAAGTCTAACTCCCTCACCTCTGAGCATGGTGGTCGCCATCACCGGTGTGTACCTAAGAGTGATGGCCTGAGGAGAATTAGTGCACACGTCGAAACCACCTTCTTCTAACATTTTTCTTCTCTAATAATTTTTCAGAAAAATTATTATTCAAAATATGCAACTCATTTATGTAGCTGCAAACAATTCCATAAAAAAGTAATTTAAAAAGCTATCGGAGCCATCCGAAAGAGTGATCGATATCCGCGCCATGTTAGAAAAGCTTCAATGTAGAGCAAATTTGTCGTATAGATTTACATTAAGTTGATGTGAAAAGGGTGAAATGATCCAATTAAAAAGTTTAGCTAAAACAAGTACTTACAAAAGAAATTTACCATGAATATAACTTGCAGATACAAAAACATATTGAGTTTGCATAAGTAGAAAAATTCAAATTAACTCCCTCACCTCTGAGCATGGTGGTCGCCATCAACGGTGTGTATCTAAGAGTGATGGCCTGAGGAGAATTAGTGCACACGTCGAAACCACCTTCTTCTAACATTTTTCTTCTCTAATAATTTTTCAGAAAAATTATTATTCAAAATATGCAACTCATTTATGTAGCTGCAAACAATTCCATAAAAAAGTAATTTAATATATGGATATGTATTTTGATTTGCCGCCATTTTATTTATGGAGTGCTGAATTCAATGTTTGAGTAGTCATAATAACATTTTAATGTTTTAAAATATTTCTAAAATTTTCATCAAAATCCTTACACATCTGTAGTGGTTGGGTCCATTGAAAACGTGTATTTAATTGTAAACAATATCACGTTTAATTGTTGTTATAATTGATAAATTTTCAATCGTTTTTATCTTATGGCTCGATTTTTATGAAACTTTCAAAAAACATGCAGTATCTATCTGTGCATTATTTGCAAGAGCATTGAGCTGAGATCCGATGGTTATAAAGATGTCCTAGGGAGCGGAAAGTGCCGGATCTTTAAAGAGGCCCTTAAAAAGGCCAAAGAATTACTGCCATGAGCAATGTCCTGCAGTATAACTCACACCAAACCATAAACGCCCAAGACCGGCTTGAACATTTCGAATGACATGTTGTTGCTCCACTTACCTCACTCTATCTCGAACAATAAGGATCACGTTCTCGTTCAGCGAGATTTTAATGCTAGAGCGATTAAATGGGGTATCCGTAAATCCAATCCCTGAGGAAAGCGAAACCTAGAAATGGCGGCCAGAATATGACTTTCGCCGCTGCGGTTATACGGGATTCATACCTGATGCAATACGTAATTGGCGAGTACCAGAAGAATACTCAGCCAATGACAACCAGTATATTGCACATGAGACTCGCGAAGGCACTTCTCGGCGAACACATACACAGACCTCCAGCTTTCGGGTTTAATACTGGGAAGACGAATGTGTTCGTCAAAGACCTTACGCCAAGCACACTGCTGCTCAGACTTCCGGCAGGGAATACAGAAGAGATGGGCATCCTACTTTGCGCAAATCCTAAATGCAAACACATCTACACTTTGTGAATCGTCACACACTTCCACGATGACAATCGCCTCAGAGCTCTGAAGAGAGACATTAACACCTTGCAGAGAATTCATGTGTTAGTCGTGAGCATTTGCGAGCAAGAAACGATACCAGGTCAATCGTGAAAGTCTTATATGCCGACATAGATAACGGTGTGAAAACTAAGGAGGTATCTCACTACTTTGCATATCGTACAAAATATTGACTTAAATATTAGAATTTAGAAATCCCTAATATGCTGAGAAAATTCTTGAATATAGTATGAAGATAACCCCAAACGTGAAAGATCAACAATATACCAACTATTTACGAAGAAAGATATTCTAGAAAAATGCTTCAAGCAAACTTGCGACTCAATCATGGAAATGGACGTTAACGAAATGAAATAACAGAAAACCACAACCTTGAAATCGTAGACAATTTTCTGTACCTAAGGACGAATCACTCGAAATATGAAAACAAACTGGCCGAAATCAAATGAAGAATTCAAATTTATAGTAACACATCCCTTTTAGGTACACCCTATACTGAAATCACGTTAATTGACAAGAATTAAACTATTCAGGAAATTTCGTGAAAAAGCGTTAAAGTCTTCCCGATCTTAAAGAAAGGAAAGAACTTTTCCATGGCCGGTGAGATAGCGTAGTGTCTGTTTTATTGTCTTGCTATCGTCAACGTCGCTAACCAGAGTAGTGCAACCAAGGCCTTGTGTGGCGTAAGATGGAAAAGCGACGATGGATGCTTCCAAGCGTTGTTGTTGCTTGTGAGTTAACTCATGTCTGTCCGGCGTAGCAATAAGTTCGTGGGTATGACTGGCATGAATCCAGGTATACGTCAGTAGCCAAACCAAATTGGCGCCAAGGTCTACGTTCTGGGTTAGTGAGGGAACGATGTAAAATTTGACGTGTTTTGTTTGACCCCTAAACGTGACATGTGACCAGGTGGCACATTGTGCTCGGGCAGTCCTAAAATATAAAAGGGACTCACAGCAGCCGGGGGCGCTGGGGCTGGGGGATCGCTTTACTGGCACTTCCTCTTCCCCTCCCCCCTCCCGCTATGAAAGGGACTCCCCAGCTTGAAGGCGCCTCACGGCGTAACAAAACAGGACCTGGCCCGAAGTAATGTGTCAAACGGCTCCAGTCTAGGTTCTCAGGTTGACAGGGGAGGTGTTTAGTGGGTAGTCCAGTTGCGCATGGGAGTCCCACACTCTGTGCATAAATGGCATTCACCTCCCTACCACAAAAAAAAACGTGACATGTGTCATCAACACCCTGGTAAAACCTTGGCGCTCTAACATCAGCACAACTGATGGGTTAAAACCAAAGACATATAAACAAATGGACGAGCAACGAGAATCTGTGTACTCGTCCATGTGAGAAGCAAATTTGCCACATAAATAAGTTATAAATAACTTACGCTCTCGAAACTATATGATTCCCTCTGCTTCTCTTTCCCCTTTGTTACCACACAGGTTTTTCTTTTCTCTCTTCAGAAGAATCGCTTCCCCCACTGACACCCGCGCACACCAACGAAATTTCATTTCAGTTTGAGTATAAACAACAAACAACTCTCACGGAAAACTCGAACGTCAAAGCAAAAGAAAATCGAAAAGAGCGCGAACCACGCGGGAAAACTCATGTGTCAAAGCGGATGGAAATTTCATAAATTTTTAATTAAAACAGTGAATTAAAGTTCCGATTACGTACGCGCGATCTTTAAAATTAAAAACTTTTTAAATGTGAACGTGTTTCGCCGTGAATGAGTGCTAAATTAAAATCATATCGCCTCAAACCTCAACTTGACACAACTTTAGCGCAGGTTGCCAATTGCTTCGGCTCTCACGACCGGTTGCGGATCCAGTACTCTCTATATCTATGGTTAAAACACACTATCAAGGGTATGTTAACGACCTCTGTCGGACATGCTCCGGAAAGGTAAGTTCATCTGGTCCGAGCTCAGCGGAAAAGCATTTGAGGAGCTCATGCGAGCTTTGACATCTGCTCCAGTGTTCCACAGCTCGGATTTTAAGAAGCCCTTCTCCATCCATTGTGATTCAAGTCAATATGGTGCTGTGCTTGTGCAACTAAACGAAGACGGGGATGAAGCTCCTATTGCTTTCATGTCGAATAAGCTGAACTCGACCCAGAGGAACTACACCGTGTCTGAGCAGGAACGTCTGGAAGTGGTGGTGGCTATCAAGAAGTTTCGAGCGTAAGTAGAAAACCATCCGTTCGTGATCAATACCCATCACGCTTCACTACAAGTTCAAAGCAACCAAAAGTAGACAGCATAATATTTTTTAAATTAAATTTGAAGTTATATCAATTGCCAGATCATTGTACACCTCAAATCTTTTGCGTAAAATGCCAAATATCTCTCAACGAAATGATGAGACATTCGAAGGTAAAGTTTGTACGGGTTCCAGGACATAGCAACATGAAGAGGACGGACTGGAAAAAGCATTCTATTGCCGAAGATGTCCCATAGCTTCCCAATTGGCACGACACAAAAAAAAGTATAGAGTACCTTCACATTACAGTAGCAGTCCTCACCAGACACTGCTAGTTTTGTAGGCAAGCTAGGCGGCTGGACATTCCTTACAATCATTACCACTGGAGCTGTAGATGAAAGAAGAGAATATTCATCGATGTAAATGCTTGGCCCCTGCTAAAATAGGAATGGGCGGTTTTGGTCCATACTTCCTCTTTATCATAATCATTTACGAGAGGAGAATGACAAGATGTATCAAAATCTCGAGTTGGGTCTCTACGCTGATAAGAAGAAATAATTTGTTTTAACTTCATTCCGAGATCAGACAATTGAGATTTGCCACAACTTCGTTTAATTTAAATCTGTACTTTTTCATACAACATCAAACACCAAGTTCAGAAAAGGAATATGTGGTAAACGCAGTTGTTTCTTTCAATATTTGATGTTTCTCAATATACCATATAGTTGGCAGATGTTTAGTTGCATTCTTCGTTTTCTTCAGCGCTACTTTGCTTTAGGTGAATTTTCATTTCAATTTGGCAAAGTACTAGCCTTTAAGTCAAATAAATATGTAATCAGCTCAACTTGTAAAAATTTTCGACTAATATAATCCACAGCAATACGATGATGCTATGATATGTGAAGTGTAGGATTTATGCTGAATGGAGTGTAATATTTTATGGAATATACAATAAGAGTATTCGAACGCAAAGTGCTCAGGAGGATTAGGGCCCAGTGAAGTATGGAGCAAAGTGGAGACTTCGATACGACGATGAGTTGTATCATCTGTATGACGATCCTTTTGTATCCGCATGTGTAAAGCTATGCAAACCGCAATGGGCAGGACGTGTGAGAAGAATGGAAAAGGCTCCACAGACGAACGTTGAAGGGAAGGGGAAGAAGGCAAAAGCAACGTCCAGTTTGGAAACCGAGGAAATGATGTGAAGACTCAATTGGTGTTGACTGCAGATCCCCGCTTGGGATTGTTAATTAGCGAACGCGGTCGCAAAAACTTGAGGCGACGGTCCGACTTAGAGCTAAGCCATAAATACAGGCCTCTTGTGTAAAGACAACTACAAACATTCCCAGTTTACATATTTGCGGTCGATTCATTCATATTTTTGCCACGAATTTAAACACGTATAAATAACATAATATAAGTAACTCCACCGTAGACGGTCCCAAGCTCATTTGAGAAAGAAGGGGGAAACCCCTTGTTTCCCCAACCTACAGCTTCCATGATTCCTCATCCTCATCCTGTTCTCGGGGTCGCACATTGGGTTTATTGGTTCCCGAATGATGGGACATTAAATGCCGAGAAATGCTTATAAGTGTAAATACACCTACAGCTCTACTACTAATTCCTACTTACACCTCCTTTGTGAAGGTGAAGGCGAGTCTTCCGCGCCTGATAACGGAATCGAAGTAATAACCATGCCACGGAATGGAGGTTGGTCAACGAGCTAACTCCCCGTCCCTGTAAAAGCCTAAAAAGTTTTGAAACCTTCAGAAGCGCCTAGGTATGGATTGGATTAACGGCAACGACCTCGCAAACAGAAAAAGGACTATGGCATTGGATTCTGGAATGACAGATCATTCAATTACCCTGGTGCTGTTAAGGACCTTTTACAAGAGGCCAGTCAATATAAATTAAAAATAATGGCAATCCAGGAAACGAACTGGACTGGAAATGATATTCAAGACATGAGATCGCACACATGTCGTATGTCAATGGCATATTCGGCAAAGATCAGCCCGCTACAAAAATTTGACGTCGAAAGGCTCCAAACGGCGTCGGTGGCCAAAAATTTTACGGCAACCAGCTGGCTCCCATCTTATCGGACGCATCGCTGAAAGCAAGCAACGAGCTCTGGGTAGAAATGAAAGCGACTATTAAGAGCGAAGCAGAACACACAATCGGACATCAAGCCCGGTGCAGGAGAAATGATTGGTTCGATGAGTGCCAGAATGCTTTAGACAGACAAAAAGACGTGGGTAGGAAAACCAGGACGAAGAGAGAACACTATGAAAATCACAGAAGAGTAGTGAATAAGGTAATTAGAATTAAGAAAAGAAAATACTATGACGAACAAATGAAAAGTATACATGTACGAGTAGTGAAAACCCTGAAACCCAAAACCACGCTCTGTCGTGATGACATCGGCAATATCATCGCTGATGAGACCAAGATTAAGGAGAAATGGGCATCTTATTTCAAGAACCTCCTTAATTCTCCGCACAGCTCCAGAACATCGGAGTCTATAGATGTTTCCGGAGAGCTTCCATTGGCCCGACCAACTCTGGATTAAGTTTGTTTCACCAACAAGCCCAAAATAATAATAAAGCACCGGGCATCGATGAGATTCCAGTGGAGCTCATCAAATATGGCGGCAGCAGTGTTCAGAAAGCTATTCACAAAGTGATCTAGCTCATTAAGCAACAAGAATATATGCCGAAAGAGTGGAGCCAATCAATTACTATTCCCTATCCAAAAAAAGGTGACAAGTTACAATGCGAAAATTATAAAGGCATATCACTACTTTGTACGGCGTACAAAATATTTTCAAATATCTTAGAAAATAAAATCGGATCAAACGCCAACAGTATTATTGGGGAGTATCAAAGTGGTTTTAGAGCCGGTAGATCGACAATAGACCAATTGTTCATTGTCAAGCAGGTACTTGAAAAATGCTGGGAGTTCAACATAGCCGTACACCAAATTTTCGTTGACTTTAAGCAAGTATACGAGAGTATTGATCGTAACGTACTGTACCAAATAATGCTCTGCTTTGCCATCCCAGCCAAATCAGTCCGTCTTACCAAAATGACAATGACGTCGGCGACCTCCCAAGTCCGCGTCAATAACCAACTCACCGATGCCTTTGTCACAAATATCGGACTGAAGCAGGGAGATCGGCTGGCTCCTTTACTATTCAATTTGGCTCTGGAGTACGTCATAAGGAAGTTACCTGTCGATACACGAGGTGCATTACTATACAAGTCGAGGCAAATAATAGCATATGCGGAAGTCATGAACATTTTGTCACGGTCATTAACAACCGCCAAAGAACTCTTCCTGAAACTCGACAGTGAAGTAAAACTAGCAGGGCTACAAATCAATGATAAAACAAATACACAAAATATCACACTTGGCGAATACAGTATCGAAATGTGTGAGGCGCCGAAATAACGAGAAACGGTAATGAAAGAGCCGAAATACGCCTCAGAATACAGCTCGCAAATAAAATATGTTATTCGGTTTCGACGATCTTGAAGACCAGCTGCACACAGGAAAACAAAGCTCCAAGTATAAAAATTTATGATAAGGCCTGTGTTATGCTATGGATGTGAAAAACGGACCCTAACCCAAGCATCCGCAAACATAATGAACGACTTTGAGCGACGGGTCTTGAGGCGAATAAACGGAGCGAAGCTAGAGGGGACCAATGGCTCGATACAACCATGAGAAATGAAATTTTTGACGAGCCGGAGGTCTCAACGATTGTAAGATCGCGGAAGCTCCAATGTGCTGGCCACATGAATCGTATGGACGAACAACGGATACTCAAAAATGGTATTCGTTGGGAGAACTGAAGGCCGGAGACCAGTGGGGAAACCGAGGAAACGCTGGTCTGATTCGGTCGACGAAGACAGTTCACCGCTGCTTGGATTTCAAAATTGGAGGACGCGGTCAATGGACCGAGACAGTTGGCGGCGCAATTTGCACGAAGCGAAGGCGCGAGAGGGGCTGTAGTGCTACGAAGAAGAAGAACAAATAATATAAGTATCATATATCTTTGATCCAAAGGTTTGATTTCGACAAAAAAATATTCTATCGATTGGATTACATTGAAATTCGTTTAAATTATTTGATTATTATTAAACTTTTGTCTGTATTTCGTATTTTCGGCTGTTCTTCATATTTTCTCGAACCTACGCTAAAAAATTATAAGAACTTGGCACGAGTATTTATTGCGTTGTCTGGGCAAAAATGCATTTTGACTAATATAATTTGATTGAAACTTTTGGAATCTTCAGCGCGTAGTTGAGCGGACTAAAAGCCTCCAACGCCTTACACCATTTGAGTCAAGGTGGTAACAGGTTTCGCCATATTATAATACGCGACGGGATTGGCTGAACTGATTCCCAGTTGACTCATCGTAATTTTTTTTTATCAGTGTAATCAATAACATCGACTCTTGATTGCGTATTAATGAAGATTATTAGTAGGAAATGTCTGGCGAAACATAGAGCCTCGCCAGGAAATCAAACGGAAGGCATGCTCCACTGGAAAATAAACGAGTTAGATCCAAATCGTGCTTAACCGCCTAAAAGTATTTGAGTTATAATTCTTTTTAGATCACACGAAATCCAGTCTATGAGTCCGCGGTCGAGGTTGCCGGAGGCTGTACTTCAATATAAAACAAAGAAACAGAACTTTGGTGCAGTGACAAAACAAGAGAAGAAACCTGCTCTAGTATAGTAAAGTGCCATTTTCGAATTTAACTATTTACCTTCCATAGAAACTACCTTTTTTCCGTGTTAGCTAAATATAATCATACTTCATCACAATTATAGAAGATTCTTCTTACAATATATCTGAAAATATGTTGTCGATCATTAATACCCTACCCCGCTGATCTTAGAAAGTCATGAAAACTATTTAGATGGTGAAAACTTTTCGTATTTACTCTCTTCATTTAGATTTACTTGAAATTTTTTGTTCTTAAGTAACCCAACATATCTGTGGCTACTTTCTCCAGTTTTCTTATCCGGTATTAAAACACGTAAGGCAGTCAACAAACTGAATTCTCAGACTAAAAAATAGAAAATACAAGGGGAGCAAGTTGTTTGAGTGTTGCAGATAAGCGAAAGAGCTTTCGGAACTGTCACAAAAGATGAAAATAAAATGTAAAATAAATTTAACAAGGGCCTCAATAGCGATTCTGATTTCCGCAAATTATCTGGTAAAACAATAGATTTACTGAATGTTTTATTCAAATTAGGGGAAACCATGTGACATCCTCGCATGTCTGAGATTCTACAGAATTAGAAAATAACTGTTACTTGATATTTTTTAAGCATCCTGTCTAATGATAACGACGTGGTAATTATAGTTATTTAAAGGAAAATAATTTTGTTAAAACCATTTGAGTAGCTAGGAGTATGATTCTCGCAAAACCGTTTTGTATTCAGTCTGCGAAATGTAGAATTTCCTTTAAAATCATTGATGAATAACCTAACAAACTCAAAGGCGCTTTATTCAATACTAGTCGTTATAAATTTGTAAAGAATATAAAGCAAATTCCAAACAATAAAAATACTAAAACTGAATGGCTAAAATGGCTCTCTAAATTTATACATTATCAATAAAACACATTTAATCAAAAAAAACAATAGCAAGTTCAAATTAATTAAAATTATTACATATTTTCTGATTCAATTGGAAAAAGGAGAAAAACCAACCAATACTAATCAAAAATTATTTATAATTGCAACAAAACAGTGAAGTTTTATCCTTCGCCTAATGTGTTATAACCTAACCCTAATAAACTTCAATCAAAAACGTTCTGTTCATACAATGCTAACACAATATTCATAGCCTAAGCGTTAAACCTTACCTCTAAACCGAATATAATAAACATAATATACACCTGTCCTACATATTAAAACTTATTTCTAATTTTCAACATAAACAAACAGCATTATATGTAGCAACAATGAGCTGAAACTCAAAACGAAAAAATGCAAAATCAGAAAATAAACACGAATAATTCAGACATTGTCATTCAGCCACCAATACCTAGATTGCTCCATCTCAGCTCGACCAGCCTCAACGAATCTGGCAAATGAGTATCTCCATTGGAATTGTTGGTCTCGTGAACTCAAATTATTTCTAATCGGTGGCCCGTCTGTATATGTGCCTTAGGCTTTCTATATAAACCAGTACATGCACGAAGACATTTTCTTTCGAAAACTCTTATTCTTTCCATAGTACTAGCACTCTCATTGTAGCACATCTGACATTCATATGTCAAAACTGGTTGAACTAGGGTCTTACAACAGATAAAATTGACCTTTTGATGAAAGATTCGTTGAAGACCCATGACTACTTTTTGTGCTTTACTGCGCATGATTTTGACATGTTCAGTATAGTACAGATACTGATCGAGATGAACACCGAGGTATCGAACACAGGATTTATGTGGAAACCGTTCTGAACTACCCTCACCAGCCATAATGTGGAAATCCTCTAAATTTCGTTACAGGTCTTGACTGGCCCCCTGTAGCGTTGTCCGAAACAAGATTATTTCGCACTTCTGGGCATTGATTTTCCTTCGCCAATACTACTAACAAACAATTCAATAGCATATGCGATCTACGCTAACTTCGAGGAAAAAGGCCACAAAATTATTTACATTCCAACAAAAGGATCCATCGTTTTTTTCGCATTACCAATATCATTTTTGAACTAATACGCAAGGACGTTCATAATATATACTTTTTCAGCGGCGACACCGAATGCTAGGTTGTATGCAGTTGCATAAAATAAAAACAGATATGAAGTGCTAGACTTGGAAGACCTTGCTTAAATGGAGAAGAGATAAATTCACCAACAAAAGAAACCCAATCGCAGACGTCAGAAAAGTTTTCTGAAGCACACGAGGAAAAACTAACAAAAATATTCATCAATAGAAACAGGATATCTTCCCAATCGTGGAAAGTATTCAACTTCCGACTAAACCTATCACCAATAATCCCAATAGATCCACCGATTTGGAAATAACCATATATGAGCTTCAAAAAAGCATTACGCCCCTGCTTGTCTTCCCAGGATATACTAAATGTTATCAACATACCGTTATCAGACAAACTACCAAAGTATATTGCTCTTGTTAAAAACAAATGCAAAGTTAACTGTTAAAGAACCACAAACTGTCACATCAAGGGATATGAAATAAATAACTACAAGTTTGTACTGCAAAAATTCTGATATAATTTATTCAAACTCATTTCACATTAGTCAATAATAAGGAAGGGTAGTCCTCTAAATATTTTTAAATCCGTATAAGTTGTTGTTACCTTTAAATTGTAAATAAAAAATGGGTCAAGATCAAAACTTACGACAGATACAAGCCATATACCAGCAATTTGCATATGTATTAGTCGGCCTACTATGGACAAGCTCCAGGAAGCTTTCAGCCTACTTCGGCAAAAGCACACAAGAAGTCAAGCAAAAGCTTCTGAGGGGCTGTCATATATTGGACTGTTAAATTTCAGTTACTTTTGAATAGCAAACAAGAAAAATCAATTGGAAGCATCAAGGTAAGTTCGTTTCAAAATATATACTGTAATGATGTTAAAAATACTTTTATTTCAGGTTAAAAGTAAAGAAAACGATAAAGACAATGAAGCGGCTATCACATCAAAGGGAAAATTTAATGAGGTAATGTGATAATCATAATTGAAAACAATTAAGACGATGATTTCATGTTTTTAGCTGGGAAACCCAACCATGGAGCAGGTTGAACGAGTGGAAGGAGAATTTAAAGCAATTCTGGAGAAAAAGGAGGAAATAAGGTAAGGTTATAAATTTTGACAAAAAATTATTAGCATTAACAATATTGTTTCAGTGGGTATCCATAAACGGGTTTAATTAGGGGGAATCAAAAGAGAATAATTAGAAGGGGGACAAGAAGAAGGAAATAAGGTAAATTTATCAATCATAAAGGAAATTGTTAGTATAAATAATGTTTTTCAGTTCATACCAAAAAGGAGATTAAAATAAAGGGTATGTGAAAAATTTGTTGCTTTTCTTACTAAGTATGTGGCATGCAGTGTTTCCCTCTTTGTGTATATATATATATATATATATATATATATATATATATATATGCATCGCTCTACAATATATACAATTTTATATAATAAATATGTATATATGCATCTATCTACAATATATACAGTTTTATATAATATATATGTGTATATATACATAAATATACATATATATATATATATATATATATATATATATATATATATATATATATATATATATATATATATATATATATATATATATATATATATTTATGTATCTATCTATAATATATACAATTTTATATAATATATATGTATATAAATATATATATATATATATATATATATATATATATATATATATATATATATATTTATATATATATATATATATATATATATATATATATATATATATATATACACAGGGTGCGTACGGTATTTGAGGCGTGATACTTACCATATCAGCTTGTGCAATGCCGATACATTTCATGATATAAACTAAGGCCCGAAAGGGGCTGTAGTGCTACAGAAATAAAAAATCTATGTTGAACTAGCATCTAGTATATGCTCGTATTTACCTGACCAATGTGTAACCACTTTCCATTTATTGTCCATCAAGCGTAAACAAATTTCATTTTTCCTTCTGCCCTATATTGGGGCTTAACGGTTCAATTTCATTCCTTACCTACTTATTGGTAAACTGGTTTTCTATACCATTGATGAAAAGTCAAAAAAATACATCCTTCATGAAATATTTAACTAGATTATCATTGACAGAAACAAAATAATCGAGTTCAGTTACAAAAGCTCCAACAGAGTGCTACCTGACTGTTCATGTTTATAATACCCTTAAAATTTGATCCTTTTAATGGCTAGTGAGATTAAAATGCATTGTTTGTTTCTTCCAGAACATGCCTAGAAAGTGCTGTGTGCCTGGCTGCAATGGGAATTACTTTTCAGTAATTCAAGGTCGAAACGACGCAGTTTCAACATTTTCATTCCCGCAGGATGTTGACCTGCGAAGGAGTTGGTTGAAAGCTATTCCAAGATCCACAGCATCTTGGAAGCTTACAACCAACTCTGTAGTATGTATTAGGCATTTTACGGAAAATGATTTAAAATATACGACTGTGAAATCAGGAACCGCACTTAAACGTCCTGATCCAGAGAAACGGCGTGAAGATATTTTATGTGCTTCTGAAAATAGAGTAAATAGATGGTTATCAGACGATTTTATTCAAAATTTTAAATCATTTTCCGAAAATTGCCAAGGAAAATTAGACCTTTCGGAATGGGAAATTAAAATCTTTGAAAACAGAGTTGTACTTTATATTATCGAAGCAAGTCCATTCGAAAATGGCATAGTTTTTCGTTTTAGAGTAATTATAGACTCAAATATGATTTTGAAAGCTTTCTCGTATGATAACAAATTCAACTTATTAGAGTTAAGTCATTTCATCTCAAAAAATGGGAAAGTTACCCTTTGGTCACAGTTGCAAAATATACTTAAATTTTTTAAAAGTTATAATCTCGAGACGCAAAATAATGCAAAATTTTTGATAAAAAAGGCAATAGACTTGCTAGAAACCGCTTCCGAATTCCAAGAGCAAGTCGGTCACTTAGAAACACTGTCGTGTGTTACCGACCAATTAAAATTAATTCTTTCAAGGCAACTCAGGTACAATCCTTCGACGATAATAATGGCATTCACTATTTTTTCGCATTCAGCCTCAACCTATAACCAACTAAAAAAATTTTTAATTTTACCAAGCACCATTCATTTGAGGAACATGTCTGCATCATTTAAAATTTCCCCAGAATCGGAGGATAGGGATAAAAACTACTTGAGCCATATTTCAAAAGACCTCTCTGAACGAGAACGCCATGTGGCTCTTTTAATTGATGAAATTTATATAACTGGCAAACTTAACTATAAGAGCGGTAAAGTTATGGGATTCGCTGAAAATTCAGTATCTTCTGAGGTAGCAAAAACAGTTCAGGCCTTCATGATCAAATCATGCTTTGGTCCTTTCAAGGAAATTATTAAACTTGTGCCGGTCTCTGGTACAACTGGAGAGGTTCTATACGAATTAACAAAAGCTGCCATTGATCTTATTCAAGCTACGAACTTCACCGTAGCAGTTGTCGTCACTGATAACAACCGTATTAATCAACAAATGTTTTCACGGTTTATGCCTAATTCTGAGGGATACATTCAAAACCCACAGAAACCTGACCGCAAAATTTTCTTTTGTTTTGACACAGTTCATATTCTCAAATGTGTAAGAAATAATTGGTTGTCCTTAAAAAACGGTAACAGATTCACTTTTCCAGATTTTTATACGAATGAAATAAAATTAGCTTCATTTGATAATATAAGGCATATTTACAACTCTGAGCTTCCTTTGCTCGTGAAAGAAGCATATAAGTTAAATAAAAAAACTGTTTATCCCAATAGTGTGGAAAGGCAAAATGTTAATCTTGCGCTCAACATTTTCCACCAATCAACAATCGCAGCTCTTCGTCAGACTCCTGATTTCATCCCGACCGCTGAATTTCTCGAAATTATATCGAATTGGTGGAAAACGGTTAACATACAAAGTCAGTTTTACGGTGCCCATAAATTAGAGGCACAAGCTTTTCCCTTTAAATGTGTATCAGATGAAAGGCTCAATTTTCTTCGACAGTTTGCTAATTGGCTTGATTTATGGAATTCGGAAGGCAATATTTCACTCTCCAAGGATACATATCGTGCAATGAAATTCACAACCATCACTTTAGCGAACTTCATTGAGTATGCTCTTTCCACTCTACAAGTAGATTATGTGCTAACTGGTAAAATCCAAACTGATGATTTGGAAGGAAGATTTCGACTGTACAGATCTTTAGCAGGCTGCAATTACCATGTGTCCTTCACGGAAGTAGTAGAGTGCGAAAAAAAAATTCGGTTACATAATATATTCAGCAGAAATCCAGCACAGTTTAAAAATTTGCAAAATTTTGAGGAGAAATGTTCGCCATCAGTCAATATATCTGATTTTCTGACAATTTTTGATTCAGATGAATACTTGCTGAACGCAGACGTAGATTTTTCTGCCAATATGTATGTTGCGGGTTACGCTTCATATACTTATCTTAAAAAACATAAGTGCCCTCGCTGCACTTGGTATG
>OZ017740.1:146629795-146667295 GCA_963969285.1 Odontomyia ornata | reverse complement strand
TGGAGAAATGTAAAGTGAAAAACTCTGTAAGAAAGTGGCGCAAATACTTCCTCTATAAAAAATATCTTGGGTGGATTGAACTTCACCGAAATCACACTTCGAGCCTTCCGTCGCAATGTTTCTAGTGGCACGTCATACAAACTGAGTTCCGTGTGATAAGCCGCGATAGTCTCAGGATCATCACGAATCAGATGATTGCTTGCCGCCATTGTGGCAGCGACACTTTCTGATGGTTCCATAATCACTAATCCGCATACTTCCACTGGGCCAAAAACATCTGCTGTTTCCTTTGTATCAATCACGAACTTTTAATGAACAACGTTAATTCTGGTACATTTAATCCAAAACAACTCACCCAAAACTTGTTTGATGTCGTTGGCGACGGCAAATTGATTAATCGTTTCCATATCAGCAAAATGTTGGGAAAAATTTGGCTTCTTCTGATTGGTCGCGAGCAATCGTATGATTCGTGAATATCCTGAGACTAGCTCGGCTTATCACACGGAATTCGATTTGCGTGACATGCCGTTCAAAGCAATGCAACTGAAGGCTCGAAATGTACTTTCGGCGAAGCTCAATCCACCTAAGATACTTTTTTCAATTGTGGAATTTTTGATCATTCTGAAGTGAACTACATTAAAGGCATTCACGATTACATGGCTAGTGTTTTGCAATTATGGTGCACTTTCTCATGCTTCTATAAACACTAGTCCGCATATTTCATGTCGTTGTCGACGGCAAATTGATCATAACAGCAACGAGTTGGGCAAAATTTTGCTTCTTCTGACTGGTCTCCTGGATGCACCATAATTTCAGAACACTGGCCATGTGATCGCGGTTTCTTTCCTTGAAGTTTGCTTCCACACGATCAAAAATTGCACAGCGGATAACTCCGCAACAATCTGGCGCGTGTCTTTCCGTTGGAAATCTATGAAATCTATCTTAGGTTGATTGAGCTTCGCCGAAATCACACTTCGAACCTTCTGTTGCAATTGCTTCGAGCGGCACGTCACACAAATAGAATTCCATTTGATAAGCCGGGATAATTTCAGGATCGTCACGAATCAGACGATTGCTAGCCGCCATTGGGCCAGCGGCCCTTTTTTATTCTGCAAATTTCAATCCGCTTATTTCCACTAGATCACGAATATCACTTTCACTTTTCATTGAAATGTCACTATTAAAAGCTCTATGAAATGTCAACGTCAAAAAATATCGTCGACTTTGAAGCAGATTTACTAAAAATTGAAAATATGAAATCCTCAAATTTTCACTTCACTAGGAGCGCTATTGTGTTCTCCGCGGATCATCTGGATTTCACTGTAGAAATCCGTCTCTAAACCGTACAAAACCTCGAATTTTTGTTGGCACCTCCACAATTCTTCATATAACGCCATGTAAGTTAGCCAGCAAAGTCGGCCTACTAATGGTCATGTGTGTGGTAGTAAGCGCTGCTGGTATATGGCTTGTATCTGTCGTAAGTTTTGGTCAAGATCCTTCCTTTTCCTGGTCCTTTAACCCGTAACAATGTACTAAAATACAAAACCCTATTGGAATCGCGACCTGAGTCTGTCTGTCCGTCCGTCTGTATGTCACAGCAGTTTTCTCTGCAACTATAGCCATGAAACCTACAGAAAGGTCGAAAAATTCAGGGGTTTAAGGGTTCTCCCCATATAGGGTGGTTACCGTTAAACATTTTTTTTTCAATTAAGATAGTCGAGTTTAGGGTGTCATATGAAAGAGTTAGGTATTTTCGAAACAGGTCTTGAAATTATCTTATCAGTGTCTTGGGGGGGCAGAAGATAAAGAACTAGGAATATTTACTCAAATTTTAGAAACTCATTTATAAACGAAGTTACTATAAATAATTCATCGAAATCATAATTTTCAACTTTCCCAAATTTTCGGTTAGTCAAGGGACGAACTAGTGTTTAAAAATGTATCCGTCAACTTGAAAGTAAAACTTTGCGTCCCTAAACCACTTTTCCGAAGAGAATCTCCCACCTAAAATTCAATTAATTTTCAACATCAAAAATATTCTAAAACCTAAAAATATTTCCACAGTCATTTCAAAATCCTCAAGGAACCCAACAGCTATCCAAAAACATCAACGAAGAAAAGGGTGCAGGGTGCAGTAGACGTGAGAATGACAGCAGGAGTAGCAGTTGGTGGAAGACAAACGGCATGGCCCAGCAAGGATACGTTTCTGCGCGACACGAAACATTGCAACTCGAGCCATAGGCGAACTGCTGCCCACACCCCGTCGAAGCTGAAGTCTGGTGAGGAAGGCAAAGGTTCTTGCACGATTCCTCATCGCCGACCGTTCGGTGTAGCGCGGCATGGACGTAGGCGAACAGAATTTCACCAATTTTCCTCCCAACTGGCTACAGTTGTTACTTCTGTTGATGGCAGCTCCATCGACCATGCGATGAAAACACATTTCATTCACGAGATGCACAATAAAAGACAGACAAAGGAATCATTTTATTCGCAATTGAGTACAAAGTGGACGGTGGAGCAGCACGGCACATCGCGACAACGTTGGCTGGCCCACCAGCGCCCGGACGACAAAGGGGAATGCACCGGTGCGGGCTTTGCAACTGATCTCGAAACTTTTACGAATATTTTCTTTGTGCTGGTCGCATGGGGCCCGATAGGGAATGGCGAAATTTACATTCAAATCGCAGCCCGAACAATCGAGTCCCATCTCATTTCGTCTGCACAGGCACTCCCATTGTCTGGCGTCTGCCACCAGACAAGTTCCTCCATGCTCCTTGCTATCGGCTAGAACGAATTATTTCGTCATTTTAAATCCTAGCACTTACCTAGTTCAGATTCACGTCCTGCAAAGAACACACACTGCACAATTTAACAACTCAACAAAATGTTCGTATCCTTTCAAAATTTTCAGTTTCGCGAGAAACGGATGAAACGGCAACAACGTCAAGCACAAGGGACACACTTCGGATCAACGTCAAACTCAGAATTCCCCTGTAGCACAATGCAAATTCGAAAAGGCGAATCCGTGCTAAGATTTCCGGTAATTTTGATCCCGTACTGTTAGCAAAAACTTGTTCTTCAATTTAAAAACGACTTTTTCAAATCTCGTCCGAAAAACGTTCACGACAAACACACGGGACTCAACTCGACATACAGCTCGCTAACCAATTGCTAACGGCAGAAGGTGGCGGGCAGAGCAGGAGCGGCAAACACAAGCGCAAAGAACAAATCGCACAAGAATGAGCCAACTCGCGTTTTGGATAGATGGAAATCGAAAGGAAAGTCAAGATAACACACGGACCGGTGAAAGAGACAAGCATAGGTCCGTTGGAATTGATGGATATGTGCGAAGCATAGTATACTCAAAGTGCGAAGTGAGAGCGAAGTGCATCGTTGGAAAATGCGTTGGAAATACGCCGGCTGTACCGAAGTCGGAGCACACACATATATGTATATGCTCTGCCGAAACGAAGTTGGAATACGAATGGAAATTTAGAGTAAGTACTGCCAAGGTTTTCTTTTGTTACTGGAAACAGAACTGTTATGTTTAGTTTTTCAAGAAGTTAAACTAAAAAGGATGTCAGTATAATCACCCAATTTGTTTTTTTATTGAAGAACTAAATCAGAACGGATGTTGAGCATCTTCTTCAGATATAACTAGTTTTATATATATATATATATATATATATATATATATATATATATATATATATATATATATATATATATATACGAGTATATATCAATTAAAAATCAGTATCTCAATTCAGAAATAGAAATATAAAATATTAACTTGCAAATGCTAAACTAGAGACGAGTATTAGATAATCGTGATGAGTGAAGGAGTATATTGAATTAATAAATGCATACAGAACAAGAGAAGCTAATCAAGAATAGTAAATTATGTACATATCAATCCCAGTGCCAAAAAAGTTAAAAATATGTTTTAGGTCCCGTTTGACGGGCATGAACAAACAGAAGCCGACCTACAAAACTTTCAGATATCTAGACAAGGAGCTCTTCAAATCAAAGATACGAAGCGAAAACCAAATAGTATTATTGAACTCAAAAATATCATCATTGCTGTTAAACCCTGCAATTGAGAAAAAAATCAGGTGTCGGCAACGGACTTAGATAACGAAAAAAGTAATTGATGCAAGTATTAAAAAAAGGGAGGCATACATGGACTACAGGAAGAACAATGGAAACCAGGCTTTCAAGTTTGTATATATGCAAGCGAAAAAAGAATCGAAACGACTGGTGAAAGAGGCTAAATTCTCATATTTCTCAAGAAGAATGGAAACAGCGGCTGACAACTCCCATGAAATATGGAAAATAATACATGAGGTAAAGGATAACTCTTCAACCCAGGGTATATGACATAACTTTCAACTCAACTCTGATGGGCCCTCTAATACAGCATGTCCACGTGAAGCGGCGAGCTCATTAAATAACTTTGTTGCAGCAATTGGTGGAAGAAAAACTAAAGAAACTTGCCAGTTCAGCAAGCAATTTAAATACTACAAATATCGCAATAAATTCCATCCTTCACATTCATCAAACACATAAAAGTGAAGTCTTAAATGTAATCAATGGATTGAAAAAGAATACGGCGCCAGGCATCGATAGCATCACGATGAATGATATTATTATAATAAAGGAGGACAAAGTCGAGATTATGGCAAATTTTATAAACGTGCATATTAGGAATGGGACTTTTCCGGAAGAAGAAAAACATGAAAAATAGTTCCTATATATAAGGGTAGTGATCACCTCGACCCAAATATCTATCGCCCGATTACGCTGCTGACGGGATTTAGTGAGATATTTGAAAAAATACTAAACAATCGATTGACATCATTCTTAGTTGAAAACTCTATCGTAAGCCAACATCAGTTTGGTTTTCAAAAGAACAAGAGTACTTTGGATGCCCTACATTCTGTCACACGTTTCATCAATCTAGGATTGACAGAGGTGATTATTTCATCGCAATTTTTGTGGATTTAAAAAAAACATTTGACACAGTTGATTATGACCTCTTGCTTCGTAAACTTGAATCGTATGGTATTCAGGGTAGTCCTAAGCAGTTGTTTAAGAGTTACTTGGAGGGAAGATCGCAGAGAACTTGAATCAACAACGTCCTGAGCGATCAAGCACCTACGAAAACAGGAGTTCCCCAAGGCTCAATACTTGGCCCAACTTTGTTCCTGCTATACACAAATAATTTAAATACATGTGGGCTGACAGGATATCACACATTATATGCTGATGACACAGTTCTTCTTTATCCAGGATGAGACAAAACTGCCATTGAGAACACTATTAATGAGGATCTAGGAAAATTCCATCAGTGGTTAATTGAAAACAAACTAGTATTGAACACTACAAAGGCAAAATATATTGTTTTTTTGAGCAAAATAACAAAGGAGACATAGATGTTGAACTGAATATTAACGGCGAAAAATTCCAAAGAGTGCTAGAAATGAAATATCTTGGTGTTATCATAGACCATCATATGACCTAGTTGCCACACATAAATACCTTAAGGAGGTATTCTACGTCTAGCACTCGTTGCGTGTAGACGTGTTTTTAATCGCTCCCTCATTAATTTTAAAAATCAATTGATTTTTCACAAAAGTCAGTTGAAATATTCGAGCATTTATCGAATACCTGAAATTCATTTCCTGAAGAAAAATCAAAAGTGGAAATACGTTCAAGGGAAGTCCCGGTCCGAGAACATTCCCTCTAGTCTCGCTGCAAAAGCAACGAGATGGAGGAGCTCGATGGCTTCAGCCATCAACCAGAAGGTCCGTGCCCATCGCCAACGATGACGGGCGAAAAAAAAACTAACAAGAAGATACGACGATAAAGAAGAAAAACCGACAATCCTATCGGTAATCCAAATCGAGCAGCTGATCAAAGACAAAGAAAAAATTGAAAAAGAAAATGAAGAGCTCAAGCTTCAAGTTAAATTGTTAGAAGCACTTGTTGGAACGTTAACGTTCAACAAAGATAAAGAAACCAAGAAAGGCCGACAAGCAAATTCAAAAAACCGAAGACAAGAAAACTAAAAAGCCAAAGGAAGAAGCTAATCAAGAGGATGTCCTCAGCGCAGGAGGCGCAAACGACAGCAGAAATTACTATGCAGTGCTAGCTGGTCTTGAAGAAACGATGAACATTGAAGAGGATCCAGGTAAAACGTCTAAGTTAGATAATGAGTTCATCGAATACCTTAAAATTAAAAATCGGTTTGTCTGCTGGTCCGTCCGTTAAGATTAATGAAAAAAAAGAAAAAGTCCCACCAATCAATGTATTTGGGCAAACGGGCAAAGATATGGTTCGGCTTTTGGCAGCCAAAAATAAGCTAAAAGATTTTGAGATAAAAAGAGTCAATGCCGATAAATTGACAATAAGGACTAAGTCGCTGGTTGATTTCCAGGCAACAAAAAGTGCCTTAAATTCTGGAGATGTTCCGCATTTCACGTACACCCCGAAATGCGAAAAGAACCAAACCTTTTTATTGAAGATTCGAAAATTAACATTGTTTTTCAGCGTTTAGGGCTTTCAAATGCCCCAAAATCAGTTGTCATCCAGCCACATTCCCACGGATACGATTCGTCTCATTTCGATCAACGTCAACTCCATTGTTACTTTACATCGGCGTGATAATCTCCTTGAATTCATTGCCACACAAAAGCCTGACATCGTGCTTCTCACCAAAACCCACCTCAGTACATGGCATGGATTTTGAGTTCGTAAGAAACGATAGGGTTACAGGTGATGGGGGAGGTGGTACCGGTATATTGGTTCAAAGACCCTATCGTTTCCAAAATATTGAAAAAGTCCAATTCAAAAGCTTTGAAGCTCTTGAAGTGTCCGTTACCAAAATCTCACTGCCAGGTGGGGATAACCTCTTCGTTATCTCTGCCTATGCAACTGGTGGAACTGTTCTCAAGCTCAAGGAGGAGCTCAATTCCTTGTTCGAAATACTCGAATTGAACAGGCTGCATAACTATTATATTCTTGCTGGTGACCTGAACGCCAAGCATACATCATGGCTGAACGCCACCAATAATCCAAGAGGTGTATTCCTGAAATCGTGGATAACACAGAACCAAATTGAATACAGGTGCAATCTATATGGGTCGGAGTTCCCAACATACCCTAGGACAAATTCATATTTGGACCTTTGCATTGCTGACGCAAGAAATGAATTCAGCTTTAATAGTCCTCAACGGAAACTGCAGGTGCTTCCTTATGATAGCAACCATAACGCAATCGTAATGGAAATCAATCATCACAGGGATGATTTCTTCCTCATTCCAATTAACATGAAAATCATCGGTTGAATTTAAAAAAAACAGACTGGGGAAAGTTTCAAAATAAGTTTAATCGCGAGTACCAGAAGCAATGTCCCCCTTCTGATGGTGGCAACTCTTGCTCAATGGTTCCTAATGACAGGAATCTAACTAACGACGAAATAGATCTCTATTTGTCGAAGTTAGAGAAGCTGACGTTGGAAACGATTGAGAAAGTAGTTCCCAAGATAAAACATCCAAACAACATGGAAGGATATGAAACACCAACCATCGCAAGGTTGAAAAGATTGAAAAGCCTTCTTCTCACACGCGTCAACAATATTTATCGACGATTTTTGGATTACAACCATCCCTCGTTGTCTTTGTTGAAATTACATCTGAAGAATGTCCGGAACTTAATCCGGTCATACTTCAGGAGTGAAGTCAGCAATCAATGGACGGAAAAATTGAGGGGTATTAGCGCACAGGACCCAGACGGCGTGTTTGCGAAAGTGAATAGCATATTCCGCAAGAAGTCTCGAGTGAAGGTATCGAATCTTGAAGTCACTAGTGATGAGATAAATCTTCTCGATAGGGCTGGTATCGAAATTGATACTACGGCTCCGGATAGAAATGAAAACAGGATTATTTGTGAAGGATTGGATAAAGTTGCCCTGATTGGCACACATTTTGAATTGGTTTATCTACCAAACCCTGAGAGAGGGAATGAAATATTTTCAGAGGTCGTTGAAGGTCGTTCTTCATTTCAATGAAACATTAACATCTGACCTCATACCGAGCTTGAATCTTATTGATTATTTTGTCAGCTATGAAGACTTGTGTTTCATATTTCGCAGGATAAACAGCAAGAAATCATGTGGTACTGATGGTATTGCAAATGTAGTTCTCCGACATTTACCGGAGGTCGCTATTAGGAATTATTGCATATTGTTCAATAACATGTTGAATAATTCATATTTCCCAAATGAGTGGAAAAGAGCTAAGGTATTGCCGATCTTGAAGAAAGGAAAAGAATCTTCATGCCCGAAAAGCTATCGCCCAACCAGCTTGCTGCCTAACATCAGCAAGGTATTTGAAGTGATACTCAACAGAGCATTAAACGCCCACATTGAGGAAAATGAGTTGATACCGAATTGCCAATTTGGTTTTCGTGCCAGGCATTCGACCACACATGCAATAACGAAAGTAACCTCTGACATCTGTTGGAATCTAAATGATAGACAATGTGTTGGAGCATGTCTCATTGATATGGAGAAAGCCTTCGATACGGTGTGGTTAGATGGACTAATTTTTAAACCCCTTCAGGACAAGTTCCCCAGACACCTTGTCGCCATGATGTGCAATATGTTATACGGGAAATCGTTTGTTGTAACTGATGGAAATCTGACAACAAGGCGCGAGTTCAAGGTCTTGAATAGTCTACAGCAGCGAACAGTTATTGCGCCTCTACTCTTCTCAATCTTCATTCGCAAGCTATTGAACGGCTTTGATTTTAACGTCTCGCCAACGCAATCATTGGTAGCGTTTGCTGATGATCTGATCATCTATACGGCAGACCAAAAAGCTACAATAGTTCAGAGCAATCTCCAAAAAAATGTTCAATGATGTACAACTGTACAATGACAAATGGCGAATGAAAATCAATGCGCAGAAGTGTGAAACAATCTTGTTTCGGACAACGCTGCAGGGGGTCAGTCAAGACCTGAAAATCATGCTCAGTAAGGCACTTAAAGTAGTCATGGCCCTTCGAAAACTCCTTCATTCCAGATACATTGATCAAAAGGTCAAAATTATCTGTTACAAGACACTGGTTAGACCAGTTTTGACATATGGATGTCAGATCTGGTACAACCAGAGCGCTAGTACTATGGAAAAATTAAGAGTTTTCGAAAGGAAATGTCTTCGTGCATGTACTGGTTTCTACAGAAAGCCTGAGACGGATTGGAAATATTATATATCGAATAGAAGAATTTATCAAACTGCTGAAGTGACGAGGGTCGATATCTTCATATTGAAATTTCTTCGGAATCATATTGCAAGATCTGTGACTGTGAGTGAAAACCCTTGGATTTCACAGTCGTTCCACCCTACAGACTGGTATATTGCGACTTGCCTCGCTACTGGCTTCATTCCTCCAGGAGCATTCGTGTATTTGGACATGAATCCGTATGTTTTTGATTCTGACGGCGTCCCAATCATATATCACATATATCGACGGGCCACCGATAAGAAGATAAAATATCCTCCTAATTTGAGTTCACGAGACCAACAATTTCAATGGAGATACTCATTTGCTAGATTCGTTGAAGCTGATCGAGTTGAGACGGCGCAATCCAGGTATTGGTGGCTGAATGACAATGTCTAAATTATTCGTGTTTATTTTTCAGTTCTGGTGTTTTTCGTTACTTCGTTTTTTGAGTTTCAGCTCATCATTGCTACATTTAGTGTTGTTGTTTATTTGTGTTAAAAATTAGGTATAGGTTAGGTATATGTTATGTTTACTATATTCCGTTAGAGATAAGATTAAACGCTTAGATTAGGAACATTGTTATAGAATTTTTTAGTATAAGATAAAGTTTTTGATTGCATTTTATTAGAAATAAGTTATAACATATTAGGTGTAGGATCAAAGTTTCACTGTTGTGTTTAAATTTTAAATAATTTTAGGATAGTGTTGGTTGGTTTTTTCGCCTTTTTCCAATTAAATTTTAAAAATATGTAATAATCTTAATTAATTGAATTTGCTTTAGTTTTTTTTTGATGAAATGTGTTAATGATAACGTATAAATTTAGAGAGCCATTTGGGGCATTAAGTTTTTTTATTGTTATTGTTTGGAGTTTGCTTTATATTCTTTTAAAATTTATAACGATTCGTATTAAATAAAGCGCTTTTGACTTTGACTTTGACTTTACCTTAAGGAGGCAATTAACCCCAATAATAGGATTGTTAAGAAGATATGAGGATTTTGCAATGCACATCAAGAACTTGTTCTAAATGAGTTTGTCCTGACGAAATTGCATTATGGAGTAATTATTTGGAGTCAATCAGCAAAGCAACATTTAAATAGTATATCCAGGCTGCTGACCAAAGCGTATAAAAATATTCTGAAGCTGCCAATGCTTATTCAAACTAGTTTGGTTTACCAATTGGCAAAATCATTAACCTTTAGTCAAATCATTATAATGGAGAAAGCTAAGTTTATCTACAAAAATTGAAAAACTAATGGATCGGAACGAACACCACTAATTAAGGTATCACAGATCAACCCATATAATGCGAGGAATGCAGATCAATTCGTAATACCTTTCGCCAGAACGGATCGTCTAAAGAACGATGCAATGAATGATACTCTGCGTATATATAACAATCTACCAGAAATGGTTAAGAAAGCAAACTCACTTTTCGTATTTAAGAAAAGACTAAGAGAGCATTTAATGAGCACCGATTGAAGCGTGGACCTGTAATTCTGCCCAGTTCTTAGAGCGTTTTTGACCCTATCGGTGAGATATTGAATTGACAGTCACTCAGAGTTTTTTTTTTTGAATGGGTCGTATTATATTAAATTTTTTTTATCTCTGAGAGCTGATCATGATTTTTGGACTTGATGTTCATGAAAAGGACTAGTTCACATTATATTGTGTGCCCCCTTATACCCATGTATTAACCATTGTCTGGGTGGCACAAAGGACCAAGCGAAGTAATGTGAATGCAGATTTCACGAGCGTTGTGCTACGAAGAAAAAGTGATGGAGAGAGTGGTAGGGAATGGAAGTATTTAAAAAAAATAAGGACATCGCACGTTTACCGTCCTGATCACGCTCGACTGCTTAGGTTTGTTACAATATGCTCATTATTTTCTGTCTTTTCAAGGATTTGATGGACACAGAAACTTTTGCCATAGGTGATGAAAAGGATCAGCATATTGTATTTTCTCAATAAACGGTTTATTTCAGTCAATCCTTTTTTATCAGAAATACCCAATAAATTAATTCTAAATGTAGCTTAAATGCGATAATTTAAGATGACAGAGCAATATCGTTAGGGACGATTTCATGATTACTTCTTCCCTCAGCATTTGCTCTCTGGATGGTAATGAACTTACTTTGATGGGACACGTAAGATTTGCAAGTTTCCAGCAAGAAATAATAAGGATTGCAAATTATAGAGTTCAATGACTGCAAACTATAGAGTTAGAGCCTGAGAAGTTAAAATAAGTGATTCCCACATTCAAAAACAATCGGAACCGCGTACTTAAAAGATGATATTTATCTATATTAAATTTCGCCATAACTTTACCGCAGCCCTTGCGTGGCTTCCAAAAACTCAACAAGAACAACAATGATCTACATATTAACGTGGTGCCAGGCATAAGCTACACTAATTCTAATCAAAATATTCTATGCTACGTAAAAACGGCCAAAGTACAAGTGAAGGCACCGCCTAACCAAACCGAACCAACTCGGCGAAGGCTATATCGAACCCCGCCCATTGGATGATATACTCACCTTCCACTGAAAAGTCTCTAACTACTGAAAGGAAAAAAGTTTTAATATTTAGCAATTCGTATTTATTTAATTTGCTATAGCTATAAAATGAGATGTATTCAAATCTCTTTTTTTATAAATCAACATTTGAGGCGACCTTCAGAAAGAACCAAATTATGTGATTGTGGGTATTGTAGACAAATCACAAAATAAAATTTAATCTATGTTATATCGACAAGTAGCACATATTCTAAGCGAAGGATTTTATGTATGCTACTTTTTTAGGTTTTTGTATTAAAATACTAACCCCGATTTAAATCGGTACCTGTATCCGTCTGTCCGTCCATCGGCATGTCAATGCAGTTATTTTCCGAAGCTATAGCCATGAACCTCTGAGGGAAGAATGGAAGGAATAACTTCTAAGACGTTTCGGGGTGAAAAAAATTTCAAAGAGGTTTAAGGGGATCACCCAATATAGAAGAGTGACCCTTAAAAAACATTTTTCATCAAAGGTGGTCATGTGGGATGTCATATTAAATTTAAATTAAATAGTAGCACCACAGCCCCTTTTGGGCCTTCACTTAGAGATAGATCGAATGTGTCGGCACTCCACAAGGTGATATGGTCAGTATCACGCCTTGGCCGTGTGTCCGTCCACCCAACTGCGATAAGTTCTGATTTTTTAAAACCAGCACGTATCTTAACTCAATGGGTTTATAGTCTGTCCGAGGAATTACTCCAGCTAAATCTCGCTGCGGCCAACGAGAGTCAAACCAGGGACCTTTGGCTTACGGGATGAGTGCCCTAACCACAACACCACGTGGACTACTGGGATAATAAAATCTTTTATACATAGATTTTTAAATGACTTTACCAGTATCGAGGGGGGCAGGAGAAGGGGAAATACACGAAATTTTTGCGTACCCCCCTTGCAATTGTACACCTCTGTTTATCAAAGCTGAACAAAATAATGAGCATAGGACCTTTATGAGCACAACAACAATAAATACGTCAAAAATTGAAATTCGACCAATAGTATGACTTATTATTTTTACACGTTCTTGAGTACAATCGTAAGAGCACCCTTAAATTGAATAAAATTCCTTAAATAAATGTTAAGTTATAAGTTTAATGATTCCTGAAAATTTCAGAAAGATCGAATAGTTACTTATGAAAATTCTTTATGTATAGCTGCGTAATTGAGTTGCATTAATAATTTTTCGAATCGTATTTAACAAAGTTATTGTGGTTTCAATATTCTGTATTACAATAGCAACTATACATGGCTATGGGACAAAATGCAATTCCAATGAAGTCAGACACTTAGGTTTGCTAGGGTTTGCATAAAAGTTTCAGGAATTATATTCATAATAAATCTCTTTGCGAATTTGTTCAACGGGTGACATCTGTAATCGTGATTCGATCAACGGTGGCCGTTTTGAATCAGAATATTGCATAAAATTCTGTTATTTTTCACATGCTGTTAACATTAGATTAAATTTATTAATGAATAGCTGAAAATGAGCAGCTGAAAATAGTAAGTAAACAAATCATGGAGTTAGATCCAATAGCAAGCAACTTAAAGGTTGAAAATCGTTGAACTTTGCTAATAATAATAAGATTTGATAACTTAATTTTTTTGCCAGTAAAACTTTATTAGTATGATTCAATCAGACTAAAGTAGATATTTAACTATGTAGTGAATAAGAGTTTTCATAAAGTCCGTAAAGGGCTGCAGCGATGTTCTGCTGCCTCGGCAGAAGAAGATGACAATATCTGCCGAGAATGCCCTCGTCTGGAGACGCGTGAATGCGCTGGCAGGCTAGCATTGCGGTGTCGTGGGGCGAGTTCGTTTCCCCGGCACGAGGACCCACTACAAAACATTTCGCATTCACGAATTGCTTTCAGGTCAAAAAACAGGCGACCAAAGTCGCAAAGTTGTAGATAACCTCACCGAAGGAGACGTACTTGTTACTAGAACAAGTGAAACCTGAGAAGAAAGGCGAACTTGGGGTAACCTCGTCTTTACCCGACGAAGTTCATGGCCCACTAATGAAAGAGGGGCAACCGGGTGGTGGAGCCCCTTCATACCCACCCAACCGGAATAAATCCATTGAAAGCTTGTTGAAGTGGCCAGGTATTCCTCTTCTGAGTGGAAAACTCATACAACTTGAATTATATGAACTTTCCCATCAGAAGGGGAGTACCCCGGTGAACAATTTATGTCATAGAATTATACAATCTGATTGCATAATTCTATGCCATAAAAAGGCACTCTGCTTGGGCCACTCAACCCATGACGTCACCTGAAACAGAAAAAGGATTATTAATTACCCGGTGGCTGGCTCATGTTTTGAGGGGTAAGCCTGCCACCGTACCGGGTCCTATACGCGGTTAGATAGAACGGAAGGGAAAGACCGATTTTACGTTTAATTCATCATTTTTATTTTTCTGTCCCTTTGTTTATCATAATTAATATAAGCTTCTCCACGACGAACCAAAGGAACCATATTTCCGAAAAATTATCTTTCCAAAGATCAAATTCATTTCCATACAAATTAAAACTAAGTCTAAATAAATCTATAATATTTAATAAAACGTTTTTTTTTTTCTTCACTAAATTTTTAAATTCGCACCGGACTAAAATGCGATCATATCTACCTACAATAAATTTTAATTTTTTTTTCTTGTTTTTGAAGTACAAACTTTGTATCGAAGTAATTAAGTTTAAAACTTGATAGGAAACTAGAACAATACCAAGTAGAATACACGGTGGATAATAGACTCATCGATCCAAATTTAACAAAGATAGAAAGATTGAAAGTAATAAGTAAATTATTGCTGATAAGATACTCGTATATCGGATATACTTTAATTAAGCAAACGATCTTCTCGGTACATTTAAGTCGTGGCTGTATGTTAACATGGAGCGAGCTTTTTAATACTTCCTTTATCTATTTCAACTCAAATATATTCAAAAGTTCTAATATGCACTTTTTATTAGGTTTTGTACGTTTATCTGAGGGAGTGTGTTTATTCATTAAGCATAATAAAATGAAATTTAAATAAAATAATTAATATAACTTGAATAATTATATAAGAAAAATATTAGAATTAATTATTATATAAATAAATTAAATCAAAAGGACTCACCGCATGTTCCGTCGAGCGCTCGATGGGTGCTGGTACTCTATGTTCATTTAAGGCTAATAAATGCTCATTTAACAATTATTCAAAACAATGTAATTCGACAACGATCTAAGACCGAATAATTCACCTATCACTATAAAGGTTCTTTGGGCGAATGCCATACAAAATTTAGTAATAAAATCACTTGAAACGGGCGCTAGTGTGAATCCGTTTTCAAGAATTGTTCGTAACTCTTCTCATCCATAAGTTTATCAATTTCTGAAGTTTCACTGAGCTTTACTTTGAATAACCAGCCTTTTTCATAACACGGTGTATTGATCAACCCTGGTGTATCCTCAACTGATGTGTTCTTCTCTACCACAGTTCTTTTGATAGCAGAGGTCTCATATACGGCCGTTCGTATTCATTTGGGATAACTAAAACCTTGGCTTTGGGATCCCGGGACTTGATAGCACGGAATGCAGAAAAACTGGCTGTTCCGCCACTAACTAGTAAATAAGGAACTTCTTTTGGTAAGTCTGCTGAGCTTGGAGGTACTTTAACGGGCATCAGAAGTCCTGCTGCTAAACCGCTCTTGCCATCTGACTTACTCTTAGATCCCCGATTACTCAAATAATATGCCGCCGCTGCAGCTCCACCCAAGGCCAATAGTCCAATTAGCAATCGTAAATTCTTATCTTCGCCTGGAGGTTTTGAATCGCCACCGGGTGGGCCTACTGGTGGTTTTGGGGCAGGTTTACAATATTTTGGCTGGTTTGGTTCCCTTCGCGCCGGATCTGGTGGGCATGGTGCACCTTTTTCCGAATCATATAAGTTGCGTCGTGTGATGAATTTTTGTATACCCGCAAAACCTGAAAATATTTGCCGATTTGCGTGATTCGTGCACTCAAATTTCGACTCCACCTCCACTGCCGTTCGCGACCTTTAACGCGTTTTGTTTTATAATAAAATGAAGTAATAAATAAATAAAAATTAATTCATAGGTTAAATTTGATAAGCTATGCTCCCTATCCCGACGTCTCTATCCCATCCGCTTTTTCACTCTCCCCCGTGTTTTTGCAAGTTGTCAAAAATGGCGGGGCCGAACCATCGAGCAACGAAACAGTAGTGAAAAATCGCGAAAAGTTTCGTTCAATAGTGACATCTATGGGCGGATCCGCGATGGTGATAATGCACACTCGTTTCGGTTGTTTTTAAAATTTACGTCGTCTTTTGTAGATTCGCTTAAGTTATCAAACGAATGCAATTTTCGTTTGTAATGATTAGGCGTAATTAGGGAAAAAGAAAAATCGGAAGAATTAGACAGGCACACTTTAATTACCGACAAACAAAACAATTTTTAATTAAGATTATGGTTGGAATGGGTAAAATTTTGACAATTTTTGATGGGTTTAAATGATACAATGATTTTATCGTTCATATAATTAAAGGGGTTAACCGTTTCGTTCTAAGCATTTGTATACCGCGTTACACCGCAATTTGTTAAATTATATTCAAAAGATATTGTCATAAAATCACTACACATTAAAATTTTAAACAAGTTTAGAATTTTGTTTCCCGGGAGTTCAGTACAAAAGAAATTTCCTTAATTTATTTTTCACCCGGAAAGAAAAAGAGTGAGGGTTGCGATGGGGAAGGTGACTCAATCGTTCCTCCTTGTTAAATTGAGTTTGTGCTGTGTGCTTGTGGCAGCGCTGGCTTTTAGCGCCCTACTCCTCGATTACTACAGGGCAGCTAATTTTCTCGCGATCCCAAGGCAATGAGGATTGCGGAAAAGGAGCTGAAGGATCTTTCTGTGTATCATGGGTTGGCTTCGGCGTCGGGACTAGAGATGACGGACACTAAAAGAAAAACACAATTGACAGACGGACAGACCGACTTATGTTTTGTTTGGCCGGAAGTATACAACCTTGCGCGTTTTTTGAAAACATATACGGACGGACAAACAGACGTGCCTAATTATCTATCGGCGCAGGTCTTTTGCGTGGTATATCCCCACTTCTTTTCCCGTTGGATCCGTTATCAGGTAACGGTTAGGTCCCATTACCTTTTTTATGCGGCTTTTCAAGAATCGCCTGTCCAGCTTGGCGTTGTAATGCCCCGCGGCGTCGCTTTGGCGGAAATTTCGCCGGAAAACTTCATCTCCTTCTTTGAAATTAGCAGATCGTGACCGGAGATTGTACTGCGCTTCATTTGCACTTCTTGCGGCCTTAATCTTCCGTCCAATTTGTTGGCGGAGGTCTCCTAAACGTTCGTGGGGCTCCAGCGCAACGACGGGGCTCCAGCCCAGAACGTGTATTCCAACGTCAATACATCGATCTACTCGGTCCATATCATCGGTCTTCCATGAGACACATCGGAGCTATAGTCGTTCTAGACCAGCTTTCAAAGTTCCCAATGGTGGAACCTATCCGTAAATTCACAACTCCATCGATCGTGAAATTCTTAGAGAACCGGGTATTCCATGTGTTCGGTGTTCCAGAGAGTGTGTACTCAGATAATGGAGTACAGTTCCGGTCTCGGCAGTTTAAGAGCCTACTTGAGCAGTATGGCGTTGAACACCAACTGACGCCCATATACTCTCCTCAGTCCAACGCATCAGAACAGTTGAACCGCACCCTATTGGCCGCGATCCGTTCCTACGTCCACCCATCTCAAAAGGATTGGGATCGGCGATTGTCTGCCATCACATGCGCCCTGCGATCCTCGTATCATTCCGTCACCGGTGTCGCCCCTTACTTTTTTACATGATTTGCCACGGTAAATCATACCGGCTGTTACGGCAATTAAAGTGTTTGGGAGACCCCGTCGTTGCGCTGGAGACGGGGCAGCGCAACGACGGGGTCTCCCAAACACTTTAATTGCCGTAACAGCCGGTATGATTTACCGTGGCAAATCATGTAAAAAAGTAAGGGGCGACACCGGTGACGGAATGATACGAGGATCGCAGGGCGCATGTGATGGCAGACAATCGCCGATCCCAATCCTTTTGAGATGGGTGGACGTAGGAACGGATCGCGGCCAATAGGGTGCGGTTCAACTGTTCTGATGCGTTGGACTGAGGAGAGTATATGGGCGTCAGTTGGTGTTCAACGCCATACTGCTCAAGTAGGCTCTTAAACTGCCGAGACCGGAACTGTACTCCATTATCTGAGTACACACTCTCTGGAACACCGAACATATGGAATACCCGGTTCTCTAAGAATTTCACGATCGATGGAGTTGTGAATTTACGGATAGGTTCCACCATTGGGAACTTTGAAAGCTGGTCTAGAACGACTATAGCTCCGATGTGTCTCATGGAAGACCGATGATATGGACCGAGTAGATCGATGTATTGACGTTGGAATACACGTTCTGGGACGTTGAGTTGACCCATAGGAGGTCGAAGAGGCTGGTGGGCGCTTTGGTGCCTTTACAGGTCTCACAGGCGCTCACGTAGTCTTTGACCTGGGATGCCATTTTAGGCCAAAAGAAGTATTTCTTGAGTCGCCGTAATGTTCGACCGTAACCTCCGTGTGCACTTAAAGGATGGTCATGTGCGCGGAAGATCAGATGTTGTGTCATTTCCTCCGGTACCCAGAGTTTCCAAGACTCTTCTTCCTGCCATGGATCACCAGTGGCGTATTCATTTCGTCTATACACGTAGCCGTCTATTACCTTCAAATCAGGCAGCTGTGTTTGTTGGGTCGCTATGGTTTGCCTCAACTCTTTGTAGCTGTCTGATTCGAAATGTGGGCTGTCCAAATCTATTTCGGTGGGGTCCTCGTCATTTATTGTCAATTCGGCTCTCTCTGGGGAAAACATCCGTGAGAGAGTGTCGGGTACGATGTTCTGAGTCCCTTTCCGATGTTTGATGGAGAACTTGAACCCTTGCAGTTTAAGAGCCCATCTGGCTAGGCGTCCATTTAGATCTGCTTGGTTCATCAACCATTGTAGTGACGCGTGGTCCGTGATGATCTCGAATTGGTGGCCCTCGATATAAGCTCGGAATTTCTTCACAGCCATTACCGCTGCCAAACATTCTTGCTCGGAAACAGTATAGTTTCTTTGGGCCGAATTCAGCTTGTTGGACATGAAGGCGATGGGAGCTTCCTCTCCTTCATCGGTCAATTGCACCAGCACGGCTCCTGCTCCATGTTGACTTGCGTCACAATGAATGGAGAAGGGCTTCGTGAAGCCGGGGCTGTGCAAGACAGGAGCTGATGTGAGGGCTTGTTTAAGCTCTTCAAATGCCTTTCGGCTGAGTTCGGTCCAAACGAACTCCCCCTTCCGCAACATGTCTGACAGGGGCGCTGAAACTGTTGCATAATTCCGAACAAACCTTCGGTACCAACCGCAAACACCAAGGAAGCGTCGTAGCTGCTTCACAGTTTTTGGTAAGGGGAACTCATCAATCGCACAAGTTTTGTCTGGATCCGTTTTGATCGTGCCATGTCCTATGACATGTCCTAGGTATCGGACTTCTTTCATGACAAACTTACTTTTCTGTACGTTGATGGTGAGTCCCGCCTTACTGATGTGCAGGGCTACTTCTTGTAGTAGTAGGAGGTGTTGATCGAACGTTTCCGTGATGAGTAACAGATCATCAAGGTACACGAACACTTGGTGTTTTAGGTGGGGTGGGATGACCTTGTCCATCAACCGAGTTATCGTTTGCGGCGCGTTACACAGGCCAAAGGGCATTGTGACGAACTGATAAAATGGTCGTCCAGGCACTGTGAAGGCGGTCTTGTCCCTCGAGCCCTCATCGAGTGGAATTTGCCAGAAGGCGTCTTTTAGGTCGAGACTGGTGATATAATTGGCTTTCGGCAGTCTCCCTAGTATTCCATCGATGAGTGGAAGAGGGTACGCGTCCTTGATGGTAACCGCGTTTACCTTACGGGCATCAAGACAGAGGCGGACTTTACCTGGCTTCACCACCAAGGTTACCGGTGATGACCAGGCACTTTGGGACTCCTCTATGACCCCCAACTCGAGCATCCTATCTAGCTCCGCATACACCAATTTCTCCATGACCGGTGAGATGGCGTAGTGTCTCTGTTTAATCGGTTTACTATCGCCAACATCGATGGCGTGTGAGACTAGGGTGGTGCGGCCAAGACCTTGGGTAGCATAAGATGGGAAAGCAGCGATGGATGCTTCCAGGCGTTGTCGTTGGTTAGGCGTCAGGTCATGCCTATCGGGAGTGGAAGCGATTTCGTTGACATTTCTGGTTTTTAAAGACAAATCTGTGAATAAATCTGAGGCCAGTCCAAAGCGAAGGACGAAATCAACGCCAAAGTACACATTCTGAGTCAAAGACGGAATAATGTAGAAGGTAATATCCTTCGTCTGACCCCTGAACGTCACGGGTGTGGTTAGTTTACCTCGTATAGGGTGTTTGGTGCCATCAGCTGTACTGATTTCAGTGCACCAGGATTTAATCAAGTTCGGATAGTCTTGGAGCACCTTCGAGCCAAAGCTCGAGGCAAGACAACTGATACTGGCACCCGTGTCGATCAATGCAAACACGGTTTCGCCCAACACTTTAATTGGATGATAAGGTCTGATCTCATTCTCAGCAACCTCCGAGATGTTACAAGAGTTTAGGGTTTGACGGCAGATGCGCACTCTCTTGCGGAAATTCCGCCAACGACGGGTTGACCATTTTGTCGTGCGCGGGCGGGAAGTGACTTCTTCAGAAGCAAATATTCGCTCTTGAGCCACCCGATATTCCTGCAGTCGAACATGATAAGGTTTTAGAGTGCGTAATTGAGGCTGCCGGGGTGCTTCTGGCAGTGACTGCGGTGGTCGCTTTAATATTGTCGTTGGTGGGGTCTCCGGAAGAGAGTGAACATCCGCAGTCGTAGTGGTCATGGCTGGTGGGTTAACGTCAGGTTTAGTGGGGTGGGCAGCTGGCTGAGGAGCTACTGTTGGGGCTTCGAGTACCGCTGAGGTGGTCGGGTACTCTTTTGGCCGTTTTTTCAGGCGGCACATTCAGAACAGTCCGGGAAGTAAGTGTCCGGCTTGCCGCAACCGTAACAGAAAACCTTTCGCTCTGCTCGGCATGAAATGAACCGGTGTCCGGTTTGATGGCAATTCCAGCATGTCGTAAGACTTCCCACTGCGGCTACAGCAAGCTGGTCTGGGTCCAAATCTTCCTCCAGATCCATGGTGGTATAATCTGGGGCCAATTCCGCGATTCCTCGTCGAGGACCCATCCTAGCTAGTAAGTATGGCCGGTCCCGTAGATCTTCCTCAAACCCTTCTATACGACGCACAGTTCTCAGCAGGGCCTCCATACTCTGTGGATCGGAGTTCACGATATGGTGACGAATCTCCGGCCTTAGATTGCGCTTTAGCAGGTGCAGTATTTGGGTAGAAGACAACGGCTCTGACAACTGGTCATTCAGCCGAAGGATATCGGCTCGATATTGATGGAAGGACTCGTCCGGACGCTGCCATCTAGCATTCATCTTGTCCAGTACTAATTCGTCCATGTCGACCGTAGGGTATTCCATGCGGAGTACCTCCTTCAACCGTGACCAGCGTATGGATGGTGGGGCTGAATGTATTCGCCAATATGTCTCAAGTGCTGCTCCCCTAAGCAGCATTGGCAAGTATCCTGCGAGCGCCGTGCGGTCTCCTGCTAGCATCTGCTCAATCAGCGACTCCACCCGACTTATGAAAACTTCCACCGTTATAGTATTGGGTTCCCCACTGAAATGCAGATTCCATCCCTGGATGATGCTGGGGATCTGTGTCGGCTTCAGCCGATACATATCGTGTGGATGGAAGCGTTGGTCCGGCGGAATCACTGGAGCCTGATTTGGTGGCGGTGCTTGGCTCAATCGGGGCCGGTACACTGGAGCCAACGGATTCATTGCTGCACCTGGCCGGATTCGTTCGGGATTGCGCCGCGAGTCTACCGGAAAATCCCACGGATTTGGGTCCGAATCCCACATAGGAGGCGTTCTTGGCCGAGGTGGTGCTGGATTCTTTTTCTGGCTTTCCAGCGAGGCTACCCGGGTGGACAGGTCCTGCATGAGCGCCATTAGGTCTTGTAAAACTGTGGCTTCCACAGCCACAGTGGGTCTCGCCTCTTCCGCAGGCGGAACTGCTTCAGCTCGGCCCATTAAGTCAGGCTCATCAGCCGCTGTTGGAACCTGCTCCCGCCGCTCCTTTGATTTGGGCACCGCCCCTTGAGCAGCTGGAAGCTCTAGGTGGCTGGAAGGTCGCTCCACTGAGGTGGCTGGTTGTCGGCATAGAGGACAAGTCCGGCTGACTAGTAAATGCTGGGTCAAACAGGCTTCGTGGAACTCGTGTCCGCACGCCAACGTTTGTACGGACGTTCCATCATTTCCCGCCTGTTGGCAGATGACGCATAATGCCGTGGGCCCTGCTTCCGAACGCAACCTGCGCTTGTCTGGCGTGCGTTTGGTCGACATTCTAACAATGGTGACGCTAATAATAATAGAATAGTAAAATGCTATAAAGGAAATAAGTATATATTAATAAGGAAAAAAAATAACACATAAAGTGGCCGAAAGTGGCGAACTATACAAGAACCTCACAAAAAAAACGCAAGGTATGACAAAAAGTTTTATTAGTTTTCAAAAAAAAAATACTCGGTCTTTCCTTTCCGTCCTTCCTCCCAAGTATGGACACCAATGGCACAATCCTTTTAAAGCGTTTCAGGGACACTCTCTTGTGGCACCATGAAAATCAGGGTTCAGAAGTGATCCCTCATTAGCAAATTTCTCAAGTTGCAACTTGTCAGCCCAGGGTTGGATTCTAATCCACAAGCAGCGCGTGTCTTGTCATGGATAGTCATGGATTAGCTAATCAGCCAATCGCATGAAATCAAAATCCATGTAATTTAAGACACCTAGGCACCGCTGGTTTGGGGAGCGGATCAGAATCCTCCGCAAAAAGTTGTTGGGATAATAACCTCCGAACACAAAAAGGGACTCTAATATCATTTGGCCTTACTAGTTATACAATGGTGGTAAACCACCAAAGTATAAATCAAAAGCAGGACCAAACGATATTGATGTCCAAAGACAACACACATTCGAAAGTTACTAAGCTTGCTGGGGCACGATCAGTGCAATTACCCTCGGGAATTATCTATCCGCCAATAATCCTAACACCTAGTGGGGACACCTAGAGACGATGGACTGTCTCGTGCTCACGACTGATGATACAGCCGGGCTTTTTCGGGCCCCACGTTGGGCGCCATTTGTAGTGAATAAGAGTTTTCATAAAGTCCGTAAAGGACTGCAGCGTTGTTCTGCTGCCTCGGCAGAAGAAGATGACAATATCTGCCGAGAATGCCCTCGTCTGGAGACGCGTGAATGCGCTGGCAGGCTAGCATTGCGGTGTCGTGGGGCGGGTTCGTTTCCCCGGCACGAGGACCCACTACAAAACATTTCGCATTCACGAATTGCTTTCAGGTAAAAAAAAAGGCGACCAAAGTCGCAAAGTTGTAGATAACCTCACCGAAGGAGACGTACTTGTTACTAGAACAAGTGAAACCTGAGAAGAAAGGCGAACTTGGGGTAACCTCGTCTTTACCCGACGAAGTTCATGGCCCACTAATGAAAGAGGGGCAACCGGGTGGTGGAGCCCCTTCATACCCACCCAACCGGAATAAATCCATTGAAAGCTGGTTGAAGTGGCCAGGTATTCCTCTTCTGAGTGGAAAACTCATACAACTTGAATTATATGAACTTTCCCATCAGAAGGGGAGTACCCCGGTGAACAATTTATGTCATAGAATTATACAATCTGATTGCATAATTCTATGCCATAAAAAGGCACTCTGCTTGGGCCACTCAACCCATGACGTCACCTGAAACAGAAAAAGGATTATTAATTACCCGGTGGCTGGCTCATGTTTTGAGGGGTAAGCCTGCCACCGTACCGGGTCCTATACGCGGTTAGATAGAACGGAAGGGAAAGACCGATTTTACGTTTAATTCATCATTTTTATTTTTCTGTCCCTTTGTTTATCATAATTAATATAAGCTTCTCCACGACGAACCAAAGGAACCATATTTCCGAAAAATTATCTTTCCAAAGATCAAATTCATTTCCATACAAATTAAAACTAAGTCTAAATAAATCTATAATATTTAATAAAACGTTTTTTTTTTTTCTTCACTAAATTTTTAAATTCGCACCGGACTAAAATGCGATCATATCTACCTACAATAAATTTTAATTTTTTTTTCTTGTTTTTGAAGTACAAACTTTGTATCGAAGTAATTAAGTTTAAAACTTGATAGGAAACTAGAACAATACCAAGTAGAATACACGGTGGATAATAGACTCATCGATCCAAATTTAACAAAGATAGAAAGATTGAAAGTAATAAGTAAATTATTGCTGATAAGATACTCGTATATCGGATATACTTTAATTAAGCAAACGATCTTCTCGGTACATTTAAGTCGTGGCTGTATGTTAACATGGAGCGAGCTTTTTAATACTTCCTTTATCTATTTCAACTCATATATATTCAAAAGTTCTAATATGCACTTTTTATTAGGTTTTGTACGTTTATCTGAGGGAGTGTGTTTATTCATTAAGCATAATAAAATGAAATTTAAATAAAATAATTAATATAACTTGAATAATTATATAAGAAAAATATTAGAATTAATTATTATATAAATAAATTAAATCAAAAGGACTCACCGCATGTTCCGTCGAGCGCTCGATGGGTGCTGGTACTCTATGTTCATTTAAGGCTAATAAATGCTCATTTAACAATTATTCAAAACAATGTAATTCGACAACGATCTAAGACCGAATAATTCACCTATCACTATAAAGGTTCTTTGGGCGAATGCCATACAAAATTTAGTAATAAAATCACTTGAAACGGGCGCTAGTGTGAATCCGTTTTCAAGAATTGTTCGTAACTCTTCTCATCCATAAGTTTATCAATTTCTGAAGTTTCACTGAGCTTTACTTTGAATAACCAGCCTTTTTCATAACACGGTGTATTGATCAACCCTGGTGTATCCTCAACTGATGTGTTCTTCTCTACCACAGTTCTTTTGATAGCAGAGGTCTCATATACGGCCGTTCGTATTCATTTGGGATAACTAAAACCTTGGCTTTGGGATCCCGGGACTTGATAGCACGGAATGCAGAAAAACTGGCTGTTCCGCCACTAACTAGTAAATAAGGAACTTCTTTTGGTAAGTCTGCTGAGCTTGGAGGTACTTTAACGGGCATCAGAAGTCCTGCTGCTAAACCGCTCTTGCCATCTGACTTACTCTTAGATCCCCGATTACTCAAATAATATGCCGCCGCTGCAGCTCCACCCAAGGCCAATAGTCCAATTAGCAATCGTAAATTCTTATCTTCGCCTGGAGGTTTTGAATCGCCACCGGGTGGGCCTACTGGTGGTTTTGGGGCAGGTTTACAATATTTTGGCTGGTTTGGTTCCCTTCACGCCGGATCTGGTGGGCATGGTGCACCTTTTTCCGAATCATATAAGTTGCGTCGTGTGATGAATTTTTGTATACCCGCAAAACCTGAAAATATTTGCCGATTTGCGTGATTCGTGCACTCAAATTTCGACTCCACCTCCACTGCCGTTCACGACCTTTAACGCGTTTTGTTTTATAATAAAATGAAGTAATAAATAAATAAAAATTAATTCATAGGTTAAATTTGATAAGCTATGCTCCCTATCCCGACGTCTCTATCCCATCCGCTTTTTCACTCTCCCCCGTGTTTTTGCAAATTACAAAAATGGCGGGGCCGAACCATCGAGCAACGAAACAGTAGTGAAAAATCGCGAAAAGTTTCGTTCAATAGTGACATCTATGGGTGGATCCGCGATGGTGATAATGCACACTCGTTTCGGTTGTTTTTAAAATTTACGTCGTCTTTTGTAGATTCGCTTAAGTTATCAAATGAATGCAATTTTCGTTTGTAATGATTAGGCGTAATTAGGGAAAAAGAAAAATCGGAAGAATTAGACAGGCACACTTTAATTACCGATAAACAAAACAATTTTTAATTAAGATTATGGTTGGAATGGGTAAAATTTGACAATTTTTGAGGGGTTTAAATGATACAATGATTTTATCGTTCATATAATTAAAGGGGTTAACCGTTTCCTTCTAAGCATTTGTATACCGCGTTACACCGCAATTCGTTAAATTATATTCAAAAGATATTGTCATAAAATCACTACACATTAAAATTTTAAACAAGTTTAGAATTTTGTTTCCCGGGAGTTCAGTACAAAAGAAATTTCCTTAATTTATTTTTCACCCGGAAAGAAAAAGAGTGAGGGTTGCGATGGGGAAGGTGACTCAATCGTTCCTCCTTGTTAAATTGAGTTTGTGCTGTGTGCTTGTGGCAGCGCTGGCTTTTAGCGCCCTACTCCTCGATTACTACAACTAGCCCCTTAAAAAGTTCTAATATTCTGTATGTTTTAATAAAATGTACAGAAGTTATTGCTGTTTGAATTTTCTCCGATTACTATAATTGTAGCGACTTGCTCGAGCAACTTAGGCAATCAAGATAACCGAGTTATATACGAAGGAATTCAAATTATTACGGATCGTAGAGACGAGGATTCAAACTGATGACGCGTTGACTCTTTGTTCGACTGACGTTTGTTTCATTTTAGTTTAGCCAATGTTGCTGAGGCTTAACGAGTGACTTCGGTGGTATTACTAGATGGTGTAGAATCTGTCAATAAAGGAGATTGTGGCGTTAACGTCCTACCCGCCGTTGATTTCAACTGGCTCTGGAATTCACCATATGTCAAATTGCCTAGCCTGGATGCAGGGCGATGTAGTATGCCATGTGATGTTCGAACCTTAGCGCTGCGAACTTGACCATCTTTTGCATTGTAGATTTCTACTGTGTGTCCCTTTTCCAATCGACTCCGTGGCTGTCTGGAATCACAGATTTGAAAAATTAATTATTTCAATTTATAGTTATAAATCATAAAATATATTTTTTTTTTTATTAAATATAAATTTTGGATCATTTTTTTTTTCTATGTTAAATTTAACTTTTCATTATAATTATATTCTTTATAATATTTCCCTTTTCTATTATTATTTAAATTTTTCTATACTATTATTTTTCATTAATGTAATAATTCAAATCTGCAACTAAAATGCGGACATAGCAACCCCTTTACAACGGAGCTTATTCACAAATTGTACTTCTGTAATCCAATTGGGAATGAATAAGAGGCTGGTCAAGTGCCGTTGGATATCTGGCGAGTGGACGATCGACATTTAAAAAGGGATTCTGTTCTTGATCGCCACCGCGTTGAGGTCGCGTTTGGTGAATGGAAATCGATTTCTGACATTTGAACGACGTGGCATAGTAGCGCAGGTTCGTGAACGGCAACTTCGAGTTTTTCGAGCTTGAAGTGGTTTTGGATTCAATTTTCGCACACGGGAGTGTTTCGCGAATAATGTTCACGTCCAGGTCGTGTCGCACTGCATGTTTTCCGACCCCGAAAATCGTCTGAAAAGTCCTGCCTCCGGGTTTTGTTCGCACGACGTGACACTATCCAAGCCAATTCCACGTACCTATTATCATCGACCCTAGAATAGAGAAGAAAGAATTTATGGAAATGAACGGGATTTAGTGCTTGCAAAGTGCAGTGAAATTTACACAAAAAAATTGCCTCATGATATATTTTCTTGTGCACAAGTGGCCCATGATATAATTTCTTGTGGTTAATGCATGGAGCTCAGATGACATCCTTTGCCACGAATCGTCAGTATGCAGTCTAACCGAACATAACGGTTTAAGAATGCCCAGAATGTTAAGAAATGCTAACCATGCGATCAATGTAAATGGTGCAGAGAATTTCTTAAGATAAAAGTTACGGTTTCTTATCATTTTTTTATTTGTAGACTTGTGTGCAAGGGTATTCATTGGTCTCGGCATTTGATTGTAATTGAATAGACAAATATATAGTTATGACGTGAAGCGTATAAGCTAAAAAGTATATGATGGAATTCAGGCTTCTATAGCTGCGAATATGATATAGGATAAATAATACCAATCATGCGGGAATCGTTTTCACTCGGTTAGCTTGTTAAATGTTAAAATTATGTCCAGCAGTGACTTTGCTGTTTCACTGCTACTATGTCGGATTGCACATTTTTCGGTGATCTACAATTTCTCTGTGGCAATTCATTTGCCATGCACGAGTCACGACTGACTTTACTCCCCCACGTATTTTCGGCTTAGCTATATCCAGCTCCGCGATCCACGAAGAAATTTGTCATTCAGCGTATTGCGCGTTCAATGGAACTTCATACGCTAGCGAATGACGAATCTCTTCCCGAGATCACGGAGTTATGGCACTACAATCTTTGCTTAACAACGAAGCTGTAATGAATTTTCTGTCTAAATTGTGCGAACGAAGTCGGAACCGACTTCTCATCGGTTTTAGACGTGAAGTCTGAGTCGTGCCAACGAATGGTACCAATTAGACAACCAGTTCGTGCACCCGTAATCCATTTCGTGGTGACTGCTTGTCGGCCAGCTAGAACGGAGAGGATTTCGGTCGCAGGTCTTAAAATGGATTACGCTCAATCACGTATTTCAGCCACCATCAAATGCCCGTTTCAAATGTGTCGAAAACACAAACATACGGAAGAGAAACCTACTTTGCTTTATTTCGTATTCATTCATCCCTTCAGTCGATTACAAAAATCTAATTTCCATTTCGCGTTCCCAAATTTTACCGACGTTGTACCGAAAAATACACTACGTTAGCTCAATCCCGAAGAACTCTACGCTAAGAAAAAAAGCAAGACAAACAAAGGTACCGCGTACCGTACGTGACGTGAAACCGGCCATCCGCGGATTTTTAAAACCCTACCCTCGCGATGGCATACTTACCATGCACTCTCCTTCCCGCTGGAAAAAAAAGAAGGGCAGGCTGGAGAGGAAAGTCCAGTTTAAATCTAGCAATTCATTTTTTTTTTCTTCTAAATATTTGTATTTACAAGTACAATAAGTATCTAAAGTCCGGTTGTGAGCTTTACTTGTGACAAAACTTTAAATTGCATTCATCTATGTTACAATATCCGCTTGATTATTACCAAAAATTTTTTAAAAAATTTACGTCGAAAATTCAGTCGGTGTTTTTTTTTTGTTTTCAACTTGGAAAAGTCATTTTCAGATATTTTCATTAGCGTTATATTAAATTTATTTTAAGAACAATTTTTTTCAATTTTTTTTTTGTTTGCTAGTTTTAAAAAAATTCTGGTTCACTCTAGACTTAATAAAAATCAAAAATATTCAAATTACATTGATTTCTTACCAAATCTACTTTTTTATAGCTAGTGCACAGTCTGGCACAAAAAAAATGAAATTCCAGCCAAGCTCGGTCAAATTATGAATAAAAAAATAATGAGAATTGTAGAGCAATCACCTCACAAAAGAAATGAAGACTTGAACGAAGCAATCTTACTTTAATGCAAAATCTTAAACCTTCAACCTAAGATTTAGAATTAAATAAATCTTGACTTAATTTCTTTCCCACATTTATTTCTGTTTTCTTTTATTATTGGTTATTTATTATCATATATCAGTTGGTATTCTTTCTCATTATTATTTACATTATTGGTTAGATATTAATAGGGTTCGTATTATATTGTACTATTATTTGTGCTATTGGTTATTTATTAACACGTTCGTATTATTTCTTATTATTTTTCCATTTCGTTCAAAAATTTCCCTACAATATGTCTTCATGTAATTCCCCGTAGTTTCTTTTCTTCTATTTAGTATTTAGTTTAAAACTATAGCACTACATCTAAGCATTAATAAAATAACAGAACAAACAAATTGTCTTTTGAATATTACTCACTATTCAAATCATTAAAATTGGAACAAATTTGAGTCGTTAAGACTGCAAGCTTAATTGGATTCTAATTGCCAATAAAATTGAGATGAAAATTCATTCCATTGATCCTCAAATTGTATGCTGCATATATTATATTGATTTTAAATATTTATTAACTGTTCTATGAAATTTACCGCTAAATTTGGGAAATTCAAATTAGCAACCTATATAGCTAATGAACGATTGCTTTAGACGTTATTCTTTGAATATGTGTAATATTCTTTATTTTTATCATGTATGTTATTTTGCAAATTATATTTAGAAAGGGAGGAACATTAAAATTTAACCTAATAATACTTGATCAACGTTGCAAACCTGCACCTTTTTAGGTTTCAATTAATTTTCAACTTAGATTAATGGTAACCTAAAAGCTTAAATGGGTGGAATTTCATTATATGTAAATAACTTTTATCCTACCTAAATTTCAAAATATTGACCTCTTCGCAAAAAAAAAAATTCAAAATACTTTCCTACATGTTTCCTATAAATATTTCACTCAATTCTTATTACCATTTTTCTTTGCAAATCACACAATTTTCCTAATATCATTTTCATAATATCTAAGCTTCCTTTAGGAAAGAAATATATACGAGTATACGTTCGTTGAATGCAGTCGAATCGTGAACTGTATGTTTTATTCTTCAAAGACATCCACGCAATACAACGTATCTCTCTGGGTAGTACTCAATTCAGAATACCGCAATAGTTAAAATCCTTAGCAATATTTTCTGGCTCAAATTGTTCTGACCCTGGCAATTTACTCCAAACGTCAATTGACATAACTTGGCTAAACACACTAACACCCTTATCAGTGCGTCTGCATCGATTATCATTTGAAGTGTGTTATGATTTCCAGTGTCTAAAGTCCAAACGAGGAACCAACCTCTCATCGGTTCTAGACGTTAAGTCTGAGTAATGCCAACGGGTGGTACCAACCGGTCAATCAATCCGTGCACCGTAATCCATTTTCGCGGTGGCTGCTTGTCGGCCAGCTAGATCGGAGAGGATTTCGGTCGCGGGTCTCCAAATAGATTACGCTCATTTACAATTTTTCAGCCACCATAAAACACCCGTTTCAAACGCGTCAAACACAATCATACGGAGAAAAAACCTATTTTACGTTACTTCGTATTTCTTCATCAATCCAGTAAAGTACAAAAATCTAATTTCTGTTTCGCGTTCCCGAATTTCACCGACGCGGTACCGAAAAATATACTACGTTAACGTAAATCCGAAAAAAAACTACGCTAAAGAAAAACCAAAATCAACAAAGGTACCGCGCGCGACGCGAAACCGGCCTCAGCGGATTTTCTCAAACCCTACCCTTGCGACGGCATACTTACCATGCACTCTACTTCCCGCTGAAAGAAGGGACCACTGGAAAGGAAAGTCGTTTTTAGTTTAGTAATCCATAATATTATTATTTATTGTTGCGATGCTTTTCATTATTTTTTTTAATATATAGAACGATTTCTAACAACATAATAAACGTATTTTCACATCCCAAACGAAGAATATGACATGACATTCAAATTTAGATGTAATAGTTGCGTAAAATGTTTTTTTTTTTGTTTTTCCTATAAACTCAACTAAAAATTATGAACAAATATAACTTGTTGTAATTTAAAAATTAGGAAACTAGTCACATACTTAATCGAATTAATAAAAGAACTTGTCGACAAGCATATAAAGAAGGAAATGGTAAGAGACAATTTTTATGCAATTAAAAGAGTTAATTCATTCTAATATTTCTACTTGAGGGAATTATGTGCGAAGAAATAAAGATTCGAATTTTTTTTTTCAAAGGAAATTGAAATCTATTTTAGACTAAATAAGCCATCAATCTCAAATTCTTTAAAATTTCTTATTAACAATTGTTCGCATGCTTTTGCAAGAATTCTAATTTCTTCGACTTTGAAACTAACATGTTTATTTTGCTATGTAGCGATAAAAAAACAATTACCTCAAAATTAATATCGGGCTTAGAATAAATCAAACAGTATTCGAGATTCCGCCACTGCTTAAACTAATACCTACACAAAATCATTTATTGCATTTTAACAGTCAAAATATTCAAATATAATTTACACAATAAACTTTGTTCGCCCCATCAACTACACATACGTTTTGGGCAGTTGTTTGTGTTTGTTTCTCAATGTTAACAATTTATCAATTCATATGTACAAATAGACAACCAATAACTGAGAGTTCGAGTAAATTGTGTCATATTCTACGCAATTCCTTGTTATAAATATCAACTAACATCTCCTAGTGTTGTTTTATTTGTATTTAGCACATAAGTTTGTGAAAGAGTTATTCAAAAATAAATCCAAGACCCTATCGAAATCTATTTTTTTTAGAAATTGTAGAATAACTTCAAAAATATTAAAGTATAATATTTTATTGCGACCGAGTTATAACAAATTGTACTGATTGGGAGAACGGTTTATGAATAAAAAGGACTAATTTTATTAATGTGATTATAAATTACTAGATATTATTCCCATTGCCGAATCTATTGGTTTTGCGCAGGAGTTTTACTTAACAGCTCAAGAAACTACGAAGGCCAACCCTTATAGCTTTATTAAGCTTTTATTAGATCTGGTATTAAGAATACAGTATTTTAGCTGCATGTGAATAAGAATTCTACAGTAGTTGCGGTTTTTCTTATTATTGATTGTTGCATATTATTCAATATATTTTACTGCATTCATTCGGCGTTACAACAACGCATTTTCTTAAGCAAGATACAAAACTAATAGCGATAGATATTTCAGTCTCATTTCTTCCATATCCTCATTCTACAATTTAAACGCAACTTATATACACACTACTAGAGTCCGTACTGTCATAAATATATTAAGGGCATTTCATTCAGTTCGTTTCGAGTGTTGTTAATGCTATTGCTATTTTTTTCCGCATGTATGACCATTGGTCTGTTCTTTTGAACAGATTGCGGTATAAACAACTTCAAACTGTATCACTGTCGAGATTATCAATATCTCTCGATTTAGGTCTCATATCGACATTAAATGTGCTTACCATTTCGGATGTGCGTGAATTCCGAGTATCCTCCACAGTAGGTTCATGTCGATTTAAGCTATGCCGATCTAACAGTGATGAGTTCTCGAAGATTGCTAACTCCCTGCTACTCCATAAAGCTGGGTGCTGTTGGTGTGCTGTTGAATAGGCGCCACCCCCACTGGGAGAGATTGGGGCTGCTGATGGTGCACAGACTAGGGCAGAATTTAGGGGTTGATGTTGCTGGGATCGAGATTGTTACCGATGCTGTTGGATGCATTTATTTAGATTTGATTATGTCTTGGATCGAACTGAACATCATACCTGGTATCCACGCACACACTTCCCGTTGATGTTGAGGGAGTTCGCTAATGCGCACATAACCTCTCAAAATGACAACAGTTTTTTCACTAAATCTGCAAGGCACGTTTCACAGCTTATTTCAACTGGAACAGTCTCAGAATATGTCACTTTTCTTAATGGTGTACATGTATATATGCACAATTGCGCCTTATATGCGTCGAGAAGCAGTTCTTGGGTGGCGACCACTACTTTCACACCGATTCTCATGTGGCAGTCAATTCACGTTGACATCCCACGACAAAATTGACGTGGGATGTGAACTCGTCACAACCAATATGCGATGACAAGCCACATAGCAGTAAGGTGTGTTGGTAGTGGTCGCCAGCGGCGTCGCATGATTCATTACAAGTGTCACGCGATTCAATGAAGCAAGTTTTGTGGTGTGCACTGAAGAGGTGATGCTCGATTGTTTCAATAGAATCTTCTTGACTAGTAAATCCTTGATAATCTCAACCGAAGTAAATCAATTTTAGATGAATGTGTCTTTTATAAGATTTACTAAAGTCGAATTCGCGCTTCTTAGTTTGATCGTACAACCCCATGTCAGATTCCAATTTTGATTTCTTCTGAATAATATTTTTAAGTTGCACATTATGTGCTTCTAGCTGCATAACTTTTTCTATCCATTCTTTGCGTGAAATCTATCATACAATCACCTACCTTTGACCAATCCTCATCGGAATTTTCATTTCTGAGTGATCACTGCTACTTACAGTTGTTCTGCTCAATGCTCGTCTCCGGTTGCTCGTACTTTGTTGACTCTTCCCTGCAGCTATTTTTTATCCTCTACAATTTCGGGGTTATGTCCACTGGCCGGTCGAGGAATGTCCCGGTTGGTTCCTGTTTTGCGCTTCTGAAAAATAAAAAGATTTGCCTGATGACATTTCCCTCTAAGTGAAATGTTGGTGCTGTAGGAGGCTTCCTTACCTTGCTGCGAGTCGTGCACTTAACTTGCAACGACCTTTTTGATTCCTTTAATTTTTTTTCCTTCGCCTACCACGAGTGAGGCTTCCTTACCTTACTCTTTGACAGTTTCCACCGACTCCAACTGCCATCAGCTTTGGGTGACATTCCTCGACTCAAACTGACGTAGGATGGAAATGTCATCCAAAGCTGACGTACGCTCGAAAGCCATATGGCAGCGATGCGCATGTGTGCGAGCCGGCAGTGGCGTAGGGTCGACTCATTACAAAGCATTTGTGGATTTCAATTATCGAGGTTGCATATGGGAAGTTCCATATTGGACTTATATGCACAAGAATGGAATAAGGATGCAACGAACACATAACAGAAAACATTTCCATTAAAACTGAGCCTTAACTAACTTTTATGCATTTTTTTTTGTTATTTTGAGTAGAAATAATTTTTTTCTCAATTTTTTTTTTGGAAAGATAAGAAAAACATGGTCTTTTCATTTCCCTGGAACCCTAGACGGTTATGGGACCCACCATGTTGGCTGGCCCTATCACTCATGTTATGCCATCGGGTGACCTCAATTCATGAGCTGCCGTGCCACAGATGCAAAGCAATATCAGCTATATTAATTTACTATATACATCGCGATACGTGAAAAAAAAATGAATAGAAATAAAAATACTATCGAAGTCTTAAACCAAATTTAAAATGTTTATATTTCTATAAATAATCACTTAGTAGAAAAAGTTTGCATTCGCCTGTTGTCATTTAGATTTCAATGTTAAAATAATGAAACGAATAAAACATTTTCCAGCTTTTGTCCTGCCTATCGATTAAATTTTTGTTTGTCACTCGGCACACTAATTTTCATAAATTTCGTCTGAGTGTTTTCTGAGATAACTGTATTTTTTCCAAGAAACATACAAAACTAAGATAGAAAACCCTGCGTTTACTCATTGAATTAGGGGATTCCCCAAAATGTGATGCCTCAAATGCACTTTCCTGATATTGTCTTGCATCTGTTATTAATTGGTTTTCATTTGTGCATGTGATTATAAAGTTTGTGTAAAGTTTGTACAGTGGAATAAGTGTTCATATTGCAATAGCAAATAAAAGAAAGTATTTTCCGTTAGTGAGAGAAAGATTATTTTTAAATCATGGAAAGAGAGGACAACTTACAGAGAAATTACGAATGTCGTCGGAAGACAATATTGATCCATCCAACGTGTTGTTAATAACTTCAAACCAAACAGGTGAGTTCTCTTCGGAAAGCCGATCTGGACGTCCATCAAAGTTGTCCTGGAGAGAAAGGCGCAGAATTCTAACAATCGTGAAAAAAAATCCTCGACTAACTGCATCGAAGAAGAAAGCAGAAATCAAGCAAAAGTTCAATAAGCAAATTTGTCCTGATGTCAGAAAACTTCTTAAACAGGCTGGATACCGTGGACGATTCACGTGATGAAATCCTATCATTTCTCCGATTGACTGGAAAACTCGCATTGCCTTTGCTAAACAGCACGTAAATGAGCCCAAATCGTTTTATAAAAATATTTTGTTTTTAGACGAAAGCAAATTTTGTATTTTCGATTTAAAAGGACGAAAAACAGTAAGGAGGAAATCGGGGACGGCAGTCCAAAAAGAAAATTTACTTCACACAGTAAAACACGGTGGAGGTGGAGTGATTCGGGGAATATATCACCTGAAGAGATGGCGAAGCTCATCAATTCGATGCCTAAAAGACTTCAAGAGGTCATAAAGAATCGAGGATATTCTCTAAGTTATTGACTGGCTTCAGAACTGTAATTATCAGTCATTTGAAAACGTTTATTACATGTGAACGCAGACTTTTTCTGCCTTGAGTTTGTATGTTTTTTGTGAAAATAACGATTTGCTTAAAAACTGTTAAATTAAAACCATTGAAATTCTGCTTGAAGAAAGTCCTTTAAGCTGCTAATAAATATATTAAACCAAACCTGAAATTATTTTATTTTGCTTCGATTGTCAAACACTATAATTTGATTGCACGCCTGTGAACGCAAACTTCTTCTGCCTAGTGTATATTAAAATGCATTTTTCATTGGAATATCGTTATGGCATCACAAAAGTTGCATTAGAGCAATGAAATCTGATTGGAAAGTCTTCAATTACCAGGAAAAGAAACAAACAGAATTATGCACTGGAATAAATATTTGTTCAAAATAGAACACACCATCACGGGAAGCGGCAAAAAATTAGTCCATCTACTCTCCAGTAAAAAAGAGACCATTACTAGTTGAATTGTGTACCTAACGGTTGCAGCCGCACCCTTTCGCACAGAACAAAGTGGATGCAGTGCGCTAGACTTTAGTCTATCTCTTTTTAATTCTATTTGATAATTCTCCTAACCGGAGAACCGTCGGTCAAAGTAGTGGTAGGAGCACTGGAAGAGAGCTGACACGCGTTTGCCGGAAAATGAATGCGGAAAGACGCTTCAAGTGGGGTAACATGACAAAGTCGAAAAACGACCAACCGGTTCATTCAGATATGGCGCCAAGTATTTTTAAATTTTTCTAAGCGGTATTTTATAATTCGACAAAGTGAAGCTTATTCAGAGTCGATTTTGATCAACACTTAGTTCAAAATGTGGGCTGAACTTTCCAAGCAAAAAAGAACTTAATGTAGACATTGCACCTCATGAAAATCGGTTAGGAATATTCAGGTGAACCGATGATAAAGTATGATCTGTCAATGTCAAGTTGGTAAGTTTGAAGTTTATTGCCGCGATTGCGCGAGTGGGGTTCGAGTTCCAATTTGAGATAAACAAACATGATTTAAAGTGCTCGTCGCGACCAGGTTGAATTTGTCGATCGGAATGCGTAGTGCAATAGAATACTTGAAAAGTCCTGAGCTCGTAGTGAGAATTCAAGAGTTTTTCGGTGTCGAATATTTAAATCCACCATTCAGATCACCTGCAGAAAGTGTCGCGAGAAAAAAAGAGCGCCTGCAAAATGGGAGTAAGAAATCAAACAATGCTTTGGACCAAAATTCCAATGATAAAGCTCCTGTGCATGATTCTGAATTTCGGATTCATAACAAATGGTGGTATTATCTATTCATAATTGGCACCGAATTAGGTGATGAGGTCTTCTACGCGAGTTTCATTCCATTCTGGTTTTGGAATATTGACAGTGCTGTGGGGCGCCGTGTTATCTTCTTATGGGCAATTGTGATGTACATAGGTAAGATAAAGAACTTTGAGCTTGTTCGAGACTGATAGCATGTTTTAAAATTGGATTTTTGTGTGCAGGTCAAAGTTTCAAGGATATCATTCGATGGCGCCGGCCCGGACCGCCGGTCATTCGTTTGCAAA